>WOXC01009654.1:0-162500 GCA_011680675.1 Gymnobelideus leadbeateri
ATCCTACGCCCCCTCCCTTGACTTCTGTATCTGGTCAGTCACAAAGTCTTATTGAATCTATTTCCATGACCTCTCTCAAATTGGTCCCCTATTCTCCATTTACACAGAATCTATCTTAAACCAGGATTCATCAACTCTCACCTGAACTACTGGAGTAGCCAATAGTCTGACTGGTCTTTCTAACTCCATCTTCTTCCCTCCATACCTAGCTACACAATTGACCTTATCAATTTCCCTACTCAAAAATCAATGGCTCCATATTGCCTGTAGGATAAAGGATGAACTGGATCTATTATTTCACTGGTAAAGAGATGTTTTAGGTAAAGAAATTCCCTTTACCAACACAACTCTTTGCAGCTTATGGACATAAGGAAGTTGTTTAGAGCAGTAGTATCAAACTCAAATAGAAATGGCTGCATATTGACCTGGAAAACCACAAATTAACATTATCTATGCTGTATTAGATTTTTATTTCTTTGGTTAAGCATTTACCAATTACATTTAATCTGGTTTGGGCCCCACTGGGGTCTGAAACCTATAGCACTGCAAGGGTAAGTGGGACTTGAGTCCAGATCTTCTTGGCTTTGAGGATGGCTCTTTATTGCCTCTATACCAGATTGTCTCTGGATGGGTCTGGAGGTGAAAGTGAGTCTGGTGACCTTGCAGAGCTCTCCGCTCAAATCCAAGTCAACTGCAAGTCATGTCATCATTTCCCTGATGTCATAGTCCTCTTCAAGAATGAAGGACAAACAACCAAATTGCCTCAACAATGGCATACAGATTCATTGGCCTAAGCCATTTACCTTTCTAGTCCTAATCCATAATATTTCCTTTTTTTGCACTCTGCATTCCAGTCACACCTGTTAGTTAGCATTTCTCTGGATACACTGTTCTGTCCTCGTCCTACCTGCCTTGTGACCTCATCCCTGCACTGCAGAATCCTCAGCTTCCTTTTTACCTCAGCTGCCATCTCACACATGAGGGCATTACTAATTTCCTAGTTATTAGCACTCCTTTCTACTTGAAATTACTTTGTGTTTACTTTGTATTTACTTACTTGTATACATATTGTATTTCTCCTAGTAGAATATAAGCTCACTGAGGGAAGAGACTGTTTTGTTCTTATTGTTGTGCCCCCAGTGTTCTGAAGTGATAGGCATATGAAGGTAATTAGTCAATATTAGTTAAATTAAATTTGGATTCAGTTCAGTTTTGTACATCTTGTTTAGGTTGTAGAGTTTAGTCCTGAAAAGCTTTTAAAAATTAGCTTACAACTTTGCTGAGTGCCAATTAAGAATTAAAGTTTCTCCTCAAATAAAATATAAATCTCTGAGGACAAAGACTATGTCCAAGATACCTCTGTTTCGATATAGTATTTCCACTATTTTGAATGGTAGTCAGTCAAGTAATATTTTTGACTGATTTGAGACTCTAAATCATTCTTATTTACCTAAGAGCTGCTATAGTTAATAAATCTATAATATTAATATAACCTATAATAATTTAAAATTATTACTAAAGTATACAAAATTTATAATTTATTTCCAACATGACAAATGGTTACTCTTTTTATTAAAGAACTTCTGGAAAAAAATGGCAAATAAAAAACACGACCAAATTTACAAAACTAGAAGAAAGTGAGAACAAATTGATTCTTCTTTGTTATTCTCTGAAAATACTTATATATGGTAGGTACTGTCTTAATATCCACGTTCATCTTTTCTGAACTTCACAATCAAAGCTGTCCAAAAGTGGAATGGACTCCTTCAGGGTATTCCCCTTCATTAGAAGGTTTTAAGCAAAGAATGGATAAACACTTGTTGGCTGTACTGCTGAGGGTATTCTTGTTTAAACAGAGCTTGAATTACATGGCCTGATACTTCTTCTAAATCTCAGATTCTGTGAATCTAAGTTGGTTCTTAGGAAAAAAAGTCCCAAATCTCAGGTCTATAGCAAAATCTGTTCCTAATCAATAAATAGATATTGTTTCTTAGAAACAAGTTTGGTATAGTGTACTTTTCCTTAATGATTTTTATAATCTTTATTAATAGATAAACAAGTTTCCTATTCCAGGTTATTTTTTTTAAAGCAATGGCTAACACATTTCTTAGCTACCTCACCAGAAACTTGATACCTTGAGGTAACATTCATGAGCATATCCTCCCCTCCAGCAGTATCAATGTCCTCACAGACACTACACACTAATCAGGAAAGCCATTGCAAAGGCTTTTTCTATGCACAGTCTGTATTTTATAGGCCAATTTCAGTGCATTATCACTTAATAATATGCAAATAAGGCATAATTTGAATGAAAGTGTCATATAAAAATGAAATTAATTTATGTCCCAAAGTACCATATAAAGAAAGTAAAACAAACCAGCAAGAGACAGTATATAATGCTACAGGCGTGGAGTGGAAGAGAGAGACAACACTGGATAGAACTAATATTAGTAGGAAAATCCTGAAGGAGAAAAACCATCTACTAAGTTGGTGAAGTGTTATAATCTGTATGGATAGAGGGAAAACCCAAGGTGGATGAAATTTAAAGTCACTGAAGTGTAGGAAAGCTGAATTACTACTTTCCTATCATTAGGAAATGCTGAGAACTAAACTTGCTAATCTCACTAATTCTATGTCCACAAACTTAAAGTCAGAAGATAAACAAGACTTTTTGGGGCCAGTTACATTAAGTGTTATTCAAAACAAAATGGTGACCTTAGTGCTACATGGTACATTGAAAAGGACAATGAAATGTACAAGGACAAATGGTGGATTAAAGCATACAAAAGACAGCATTGTCGTTTTCCATAAAAAGATTTATCTACATTGGCTTAGGCCTACAACCCTAAAACCACCTCTAATGCAAAGTCTGAAGGAATGCTCATTTTCCCTATCCTTTAAGCATAGGAATAGTATGTTCTATTGAATATTTGTTACAGATGTGATATAAACAGTAATTTCCAGGATACTTTTTGATTATTTTTAAATTAGTTCACACTAGCACCTAAGGAAAACCTACAAATTCAATGCAGTCAAATTCAACTAACACTTAGCAAACAACTGCTGTCTGTAGACTAGGAAGAGCTAGGGGGGCACTACAGTGCACAGAATGTCATGCCTGGAGTGAGGAAAACTCATCTTCTTGAGTTCAAATCTGACCTCAGATACTTACTAGCTGTGTGACTGTGGGTAAGTCACTTAACCCTGTTTGCCTGAGTTTCCTTATGTGTTAAATGAGCTGGAGAAGGAAATGGCAAACCTCTACAGTATCTTTGCCAAGAAAACCCCAAATAAGGTCACAAAGAGTTGAATATGACTGAAACAACTAAACAGCAGCAACAAAAATCTGTGGAATACTGCTCTGTGTGTTATAGGGGATGTAGTCTTGTGGAGGAGGAGATGTATTAGTAGATAAGAAAGCTAGCATTTATATAATGTTTTAAGGTTTGTAAAGCCACTGAATGTATGCCAATCTCATTTAACCATCAAGTAATATAATATATAAGTCCCTTCCATTCTAAATCCTATGAATTACATTAGAGAGGAACAGCAGAAAAGTGCAAGGAAAACTCTAAGTGCTGACATAGAGGATAAGCAAAGACTTTGGAGGTGGCGGTATGTTAGGCTTTAAAAGAAGGCAAGGAATTAAACAAGCCAAGTGGTATGGAAGAGTGAATTCCAGGCATCTGGAATACAGTAAAGTCATGGAAATGGAAAAGCACAGGGCTTTAGTTTAGATCATCTGGAACACTAAGTATGTTGAAAAGAGAGGCAGCTGTAAAGATGATGGAACAAGAGACCATCTCATTTACCATTTGATCTTGGGAGAAATTAACACTTCCCGTGACTTGAGAGAAAATCCTGAAGGTAAGAGAACCTTTAAGAACCTTCCACTTTTAAAATTTTGGGAAAACTGATCCCCTTTGTGCAGAAGCCAAATTAATCATACTCAAACTTTCCTAGTACAAAGGAACCCCTTTACTGACCTTCGCTAAGAGTAAGCTAGATCATGGTATGTACCAATGAAAGGAGGACCCACACTGATGAGACCATATAGCCACTGAAGTATGGAAGGAACATTTGTTAAAAGAAATGTGTTCAACTGTCTATAACTTATGCCTTTAATTGGAATGTCTATGCTAGTATTGACCACCTAGAGAAAAGGTCACTTCCTGCCACACTGGCAGAAGCACAATGGACTGCTAATAAATGTTTTCAACGATGATTTTTTTACCTTCCCTCCCCCAAAGAACCCAAAAATGAAAACCTAAAATCCAAACTAGAGTGCCATAAACTGAAAATTCCTGCTTGTATTAAAAGCCTGGACGTGTCTATTTCTAAAAATTCCCTAGAGCTATATAATAATTTATATGCCCAAATTTCCAATCATACTATCTCATGCCACAAAAATTTTAGTTCACACTCCTTAATGTCATTCATAAACCACGCATAATAACTAAGGCAAAATGTCTAAACTCTACTCAACTATGGATATATTTCTTTTATTAGCTGGTTGGCCTGAGTCAAGATCCATAGTACATATGTTTAGGAAGAAAACAACTGAGCTTACATGATTACACAAACATATTTCTTTTTTTTTTTTTTTTTAAAAGCAATTGGGGTTAAGTAACTTGCTCAAGGTTACACGGCTAGTCATTATTTATGCGTGGGTGCTCATTTTCTGAGGCCGGATCTGATCTCGGTCATCCAAACTCCGAGGCCGGCGCTCTTACTCACTGCGCCACCTAGCCGCCCCTTTAGGGCAATTGGGGTTAAGTAACTTGCCCAAGGTTACACGGCTAGGTTTTTGTTTGTGCGGATTAAGTGTCGGAGGCCGGCTCCGAACTCAGGTCCTTCTGATTCCAGGGCCGGCGCTCTATTCACTGCGCCACCTAGCCGCCCCTCACAAACATATTTCTTTAGATTACATGATAGACTTGTACTTCAGGGATTGGACAATTATAGATAATATTTGTTATCCCATACAGCCATGCTTTGTTTTAAATAGAATACTTTACAGAGATGGCTAAGAAGTAAAAGACAAAATTCTACTTTCAATTATCAAACAAATATTGAATTATATAGGAAGAGAAAATATAGATTAGCCATCTTATCTGACCCTCTTCCCTCCAAGCTTTATTTAACTAAACAAGTCAATTGTTTATTCTATTCTTAGAGATCTATAGTTTATTCTAGTGGCCTTTTTAGATGGTTAAAAAACACAGTTTACAAAGTTCTTCTTTTATGCCTAACACAAATTTGTATTTTAAGGACAATTCCTATAATTTAGACCACAATGATGATTGACAACATTTACTAGCATTCTCCTTCTAACAACCCCTCATATATCTGACGATAATTATTAAGTTTCTGCTCAGTTTCCTTTCCCCCTTCAGCTAAATAATTTAGATCCTTTCACCTCCTCCCCCATGTCCTATTTTCTAACTATTCAATCATTTTATTGTTTTTCTCTGGACCCTCTCCAAGTTTTCTACATATCTTATTCAAAATTAAATGTCAGGCAATATTCCTATTGTACCTTGTAAGTTACAATGAGGTTTTTATGCATTTCTATTGTTTTACAGTTGAAAAACACCAGTGAAGGAGAAAAGTCTTTTACTCCTCACAAGACAGGCAAAATTTTGTTGAATTACCAATGATTTACATTTCCATAGCATTTTTTTGTCTTGTTTCTGTAAGATCTCAAAGTGATATTCTTCTTAGAAGTAAATTCAGTGTTAATTTTATTAAGATTGTTGTTAGCTTTAAGATGGAAATTCCAATTAAAAGGGAAAGGGAGATTTTAATTATGCATGATCCACTCCATTATATTTTTCATTCAAAGACCACAATTTCTTAAAAACTTTTTCCTATATGTCAAAATACGAAAATAAACAGGGAAAATCTAAGGAACTTGGATGTTAATTCGTGAATAGGTACTAAGAAATAAATATCATTTCAATTCCAAATTCTGTGTACTACTCCTTTTTCGATTTATATTTTAGTCCAGTTCTTTTAATAGAACAGTAAAATAGATTCTATAAGGAAGTAATTACATAAATGCCAAATTTCAGGACTGCAACTTCTTTTGAATAAATAAAGATTAAATAGATAATATGAGATAAAACTTTAGTGAAAATGTTCAAAATTCACATGACTGCACCAAACCAGCTACATACCTGAACAATATGAAATCTCCTTTATTTGGTAGGTGAGAAAATTGAAGAGTGAAGGGACTAGGTCTCATTAAATCACAGAGTTGAATGGCAGAGCTAGAAGGGACTTCAGAGGTCAGCTAACCCAAATCATAGGTGGATAGCAACGACTTCTACAATACCTTTGACCAGTGGTCATCCAGCCTCTACCTGAAGACTACCACTGAAAGTCAATCCATTATGTCTAAAGGTAGGCCATGACATTTTTTGACAATTCTTATTTATGTAGAAAGCTTTTCTCATGCTAAATCAGACTCTGCTTCTTTGCAATTCATTGCTTTTGCTTTTGCTCTCTAGGGAAAAGACTTGACAATTATGACTTCTTTCCAAGGTCTGATAGCAGCTATCAACTCTCTCCTCTAAGTTTTCATAAGGACAGATATTCCTAATTCATTGGAAAAATCCTAGCATAGCCTGAATTTAGTCACCTCACTACCTGAATCAGTATGCTTCTGAAGTGCTAGAACTAGCTGATGTTCTTCATAAAATATGGTACCCAAGATCAAAACTGTCTTTTTTTTGGTTACCATATTTTACTGTTATATTTTTACTGACATATAAGAATGCCATGTCTTTTTCAACTCTTCTATACTGTACTTTTCCTACTTGAATCTTTGAACCAAAGTGAAGGACTTTATGTTTACCCCCATTAAAATTTTATTAGATGTGGCCTATTCTTCTAACTTGTCTAGGTTTTTTGGGGGGGAGTGGGAGGATACTATAATGTTGTCATAAAATGTTTTAGCTAGTCATCTTTCAATATTGTAATCATACCATCAGTACTTTTATCCAGATAAATAATAAAAACGCTGAATTAGACCAGGGCCAAAGACAAATTCTTAGGAGCACTGTTGTAGACACTTCCATCCAATGTGGCCTCAATATGTGAATATCTACTCTTTAGATCCATTGCTGATCCAGTTCTTACTGTGACTGTCTCAACCTTTTCACCACATCCACATAGAGAACATGAGAAGCTTTGTGAAATGCCTTCCTGAAATCCATGTATATTATGTTTGACATTCTCCTGAGTTAGTAACATTTTCAGTAGGTTAGTATGGAATGATCTGTTCTTCATGAAGCCATGCTAATATATATATATATATATATATATATATATATATAACATATATTTTATATATATATAAAATATATAACATATATTTATATATATATATAAAATATATAACATATATATATATATATATATATATATATAAATAATTTCCCCTTCTAAATGTTCATAAAAAAGCCTTTTACTAATTGGTTCTAGAATTTCACCTGGATTCAAAGCCAAGCCTGACCTAAGGTGGAACAAATACTCCTCCCACAGTAGATAGAGGACATATAGTAAGTGTTAGATTTGGGAACTGAAATCCAGCTTTTCTGATTTGTAAGCCAAATGCTCTTCCTCCCCCATAGTACAGTATAGACCTCATAATGGGAACATGGCAATGGAAGTTATATCTTGTTCAAAAGAAGCCTACCTAATAGAATGGGCAGAGGAGTAGCCCTATATGTAAAGAAAGTATATGCCTATGGGGAAAACCTGTATCCTAAAGGTAGAAATTTAATGGGCAATATCTATTTTTTATTTTATTTTATTTTGCTTTTTGTAGGGGAGAAGATAAGGCAATTGGGGTTAAGTGACTTGCCTAAGGTCACATGGCTAGTTTTGTGTTAAGTATCTGAGGCCACATTTGAACGCAGGTCCTCCTGACTCCAGGGCCGGTGCTGTATCACTGCACCACCTAGCCGCCCCAATGGGCACTATTTAGAGGAATATAAAAGGAAAAAAACTAACAAATATTGTTGTGGAACATGATTTTTTAAAAATCTTACTCTTTTAGAGACATCTTTTTCTATTGTCAGACTCAAAAAAGATTTTAAGACAGAGAATCTTCCACTTTATTTGTTGCTTTGAAAACAAACTTTATGTTCTTATGCACACAGTTTATTAAAAATAAGGTTAAATGATTTAAAAAGTAATCATGTCATAGAGATCAGGAGACTTTATAGAATGTATATGCCTTGTTTTTAAATCTGAAAGCAAAAATTTTAGGAGATAAAGAGTTCATGTAAAGGAGTAACAAAAGTTTAGATGATATGCAAAATACTTGGTCAGGATGAAAAAGAATGTTTTTTGTTCATGTTAGTGTAGTTTATGACCTGAACTAAGTCCTTTCAAAATCTTTAGCTTCAGGGTAGCTAGGTGGCACAATGAATAGAGAACTGGCCCTGGAGTCAGGAGGACCTGAGTTCAAATTCAACCTCAGACACTTAACACTTACCAGCTGTGTGACCTTGGGCAAGTCACTTAACCCCAACTGCCCTGCCTTCGCCTCTCCAAAAAGCAAAAAAACAAAACAAAACATCTTTAGCTTCACTGGTATCTTCTATAAGATAACTAATCTCTGTATGTATCTATGATTATTTAAAGAAAAGATTTAAATTTTATATCTACATAGTTATCTCCATAATTAGATTGTAAACTCTTTGAGGGCAGAGCTGTTAGTTTTCCATCCTATAGTCTTAGGTCTAGCAAAATACATTGCTATAATAGGCATATAGTAGTATCAAATTAAGAGAAAATTATATTGGAGCAAAATCTTGATTAACCAAAATAAGAATGGAATGTTTAGGTGAATTGAATTTTCTGACATGCTGCTTTTTTTGGGTTAGAATGGGAGGCGTAATGCCTTCCCCTTTCACTAAGCTCTAACCAGAACAATAAGGGGGTGCCATTGAGTCATACTGACTGGACTGAGGAGGCTAGCTTTCTGCTTGTGAGTAAGGCAGGACCCTCTTCAAAACTGACCACTCGGATGTGATAGAACCTGAAGTGCAGAAGATAGATGGTATTACCTCTAAGAGGCAAGTGCTAGGCACGGAATTTGTTGCTTTATTTAAATGGAAGAAGTAGCCTGGACTGTAAAATACAGATCTTCATAAGCTCATTTTCTCTTGATCTTACTCTTTCTCTTTCCTTTTAAATGTGAGGAGCCTCCTCTACCAGGTGAGGAGAACAGAAGTGTATTGTTTCCTTTCTTCTCTCCTGAAAGCAGAAGAGTACATGGTGGCTTTTTCCTCTCCCTGATGGGAAGAGAGGAAGACTCAAGGAATGTTCATTGGCTCACAAAGACAGACAGGGAGAAGGCACCATGTTTTCTACTGTTTTCAGGAGAACAGAAGAAAAACAATACTATTGAACACTGAACAGGTCATGCTCCATTCAGGAATAACTGTGTGCCTTTTATTTTATAATTACTATTAAGGATTCTAATTATTCTTATAAAAGTCATTTTTATACATTTGCATGTCCACCATGTACTTGATAGTGGAGATCTGGGCATCTTGTGGTATTCTTAAGGCTATGTATTTGGGCCTATCCTGCTTAATATTTTTTTTCAAGTATGGATGAATGAATAGGGGGTGCAATAAATATAGTGGTGGACCTGGAGTCAGAAAGACTCATTATCTTCCTGAGTTCAAATCTGGCCTCAGACACTAGCTGTGTGATCCTGGGCAAGTCATTTCAACCTTTTTTGCCTCAGTTTTTTCATCTGTCAAATGGGCTGGAGAAGGAAATGGCAAACAACTCCAGTATCTTTGCCAAATACCCCAAATGGGGTCATGAAGAGTTAAACACAACTTAAATGACCCAACAACAATAGAATTCATACTTATAAAATCTGCAGATGAAAGAAAGCCGAGATGTGTAGGTGATAGGTTGTCTGATAAAAATCAATAATTTAAAAAGCTGGAGTAATGGGCTAAATAAACCTAAAAAGAAGAAATTTCATAGGGATGAATATCAGGTTCTGAAATTAAGTTGAAAAAAACTGGGTGAGGGGCGGCTAGGTGGCGCAGTGAGTAGAGCGTCGGCCCTCGAGTCAGAAGGATCTGAGTTCAGATCCAGCCTCAGACACAACGCACACACAAACAAAAACCTAGCCGTGTGACCTTGGGCAAGTTACTTAACCCCAACTGTGCTCCAAAAAGCAAAAAAAAATTGGGTGTACAAATCTGAGCCAAAAGTGTTCTACACTGGCCATAGGAGAGAACATAATTTTATGTCTTCTTCACAGAGATGTAAAAACTTTTGAACAAAGGGGTTAATGATTAGATTGTATTAGGTTCATGTCAAACCATATATATAGAACACATTTTAAGAGGACTCAACAAACTGGATGGAATTAGGTACCAGGGAGAAGTAGGGTGATGAAGGAAGGATCTAGAAACTGTGTCTAGTATAGGGAATGGCTGAAGGCATTGGGGATATTTAGTCCAGAGAGAAAGCTAAGTATCTACAAGCCATGGAGTCCATGCTGGTTTGGGCTGTATAAACTGGAGAAAGAGCAGAAAGAGAACTGGACTTTGATTCAGAAAAGCTGGGAAAGCCCTGGCTCCACTACTAACTTTATGACTGTGGACAAGTTACAATCTTTTTTTTTAATCAGAGGTTTCTTCTCTGTAAAATGGAGATAATAAAGCACCTCCGAGGATTCTAGGAAAGAAAGTGTTGTTTAAATCATAGAATACTGCACAAATGATAGCTATCTTCAAATATCCGGAGGGCTGACTGCTAGCCGGTTTAATGTATAAAGCACTGAGCCTCGATTTGGGAAGACCTGAGTTCAGTCCACCTCAGACACTCACAAGCTATGTGATGCTGGGCAAGTCACTTAACCTCTGTTTGCCTTAATCCATTGGAAAAGGAAAAGGCAAACTATTCCAGCATCTTTGCAAAGAAAACTCCCATGGACAGTATAGTCCATTGGATCATG
The DNA here is from genome assembly GCA_011680675.1 of Gymnobelideus leadbeateri. Lineage (NCBI taxonomy): Eukaryota > Metazoa > Chordata > Mammalia > Diprotodontia > Petauridae > Gymnobelideus > Gymnobelideus leadbeateri. The sequence continues at coordinate 11,003 of WOXC01009654.1, forward strand.
AAGAGCTGGATACAACTGAATGACTGAACAAGAACATGTAAAAAACACGGGTTGAGATGTATTTTCTTTATATTCAAAATGAAGAATGAGAACAAATCAGTTTAAATTACAATAGGCAGTGTTGTCTAAAATGTATTAGTAAGGGGCAGGTAGGTGGCACAGTGAATAGAGCACCGGCTCAGGAGGACTTGAATTCAAATCTGGCCTCAGACACTTAACACTTATTAGTTGTGTGACTTGGGCAAGTCACTTAACCCCAATTGCCTTCCAAAAATAAAACAAAATAAAATGCATTAGTAAAACTTTCCAATAATTAGTCATTCAAAAATGGAATAGGATTTCTTGTGATATATTTGACTCCAATCATTAAAAATGCTCAAGAAGAAACTTATCAGGGGTCTTGTAGTAGAGATTCCTGAACTCCATAGGAGAATATGATAGTCAACAAGCATTTATTAAGTACTTAATACACATCAGGCACTCTGGTAGGTGCTGGGGATACAAAGGCATAAGGCAGTTTTTGCTTTCAAGGGTGAGACTACATGCAAAAAACTACATGCATACAAGATATAATAGGTAGCACTCCTATATAGCTTTAAGATTCTTTACTTTATTATCTCATTTTGTCTTTGCAACAATCATGAAAGGTAGGTATTATTATGCCCATTTTAGAAAGGAGGAAACTGATGCAAAGAAAGGTTAAATAACTTGCTCAAGGTTGTAAAACTAGTCAGTGTCTGAGGCAGGACAGGTTTCCTGACTCCCAGTCTAGCTCTCCATCCTCTGTGCCACTTAAATAGGAAGTCATCTCAGAGGGAAGGTACCTGATCTCTAAATTCCCTTCCCACTCTAAGCCTTTATGCTTCCTGTTTTAAATTTTTGTTGAAAAAGATACTAGTTAAAAATGTACCATTTTTGGGGCGGCTAGGTGGTGCAGTGAATAGAGAGCCGGCCCTGGAATCAGAAGGACCTGAGTTCAGAGCCGGCCTCCCACACTTAACCTACACAAACAAAAACCTAGCCGTGTAACCTTGGGCAAGTTACTTAACCCCAATTGCCCTAAAGGGGCGGCTAGGTGGCGCAGTGAGTAAGAGCGCTGGCCTCGGAGTTGGGATGACCCGAGATCAGATCCGGCCTCAGAAAATGAGAACCCACGCATAAATAATGACTAGCCGTGTAACCTTGAGCAAGTTACTTAACCCCAATTGCCTTAAAAAAAAATGTACCATTTTTATGCCAGTTTAGAACAGTATCTTCATGTGATTCTAAAATCACTTATCAGGCGTTTAATAATATTTTCATCAACAGCAATAAAGATTTGCTGAATGTTCATTGGTGTACAAGGAGATGAAAAGAGAGAATTCCGCCATGAAAGAAGTTATCATCTTTTGCTGGATTTTAAGAAACAATGGACTTTTTTTTCCTGTTCACACATGTGGCTCATCAGTGTGCTCCTTGGCTTATCACCTGAAAATGTGCAGTCGCACCAGTAGTAGAAGATATCAAGGTGGAAACCTTTAAGGCAGTGGAAGTGTTGGCATCTGAAGTGTTAGAATTTGTTAAGGAATTTCTCCTCTTTGAGCTATGAAAGGCTTGTGACTGACAGAAGCTGTGTCGAAATGGATGAATAAAATGTGAAGTAATAAGTTCTCCTTATCAATTAGCTAAAGCCTATTAGCAGGCTGAAATATAATTCTGGAGAGCCCTTAGGTGAAGGGTGTTATGGTTCTGAATCTTTGTGCTACCTGCAGATACAGTGTGGACATGCCAGAAAAATAAGTATAAAATAATACTATGTTATCCTGAATGGTTTCATGTTTATTTAGTAGCACTCTCTTCTTTAAAAATCACAATATGAACAGGACTAAAGACACTGGCTATTAGTGTAATTGCTCTCTACACCAAGATATGATCTGGACCTGCAATTTCGTAAATATAGGACTCCTGTGAGAGGAACTCTACCCAAGCAGGTTGACATCTTTATTTTTTTTTTTAAATCTTACTGTGTTTTCTAGAACTCATAAGAGATTAACATAGCCAGTTTGTATGAGTGTTAAGACTTGAACCCAGACCTTGCTGACTTTGAGGTCAACTCTCTATACACTAAGCCAGGGGTGGGTAATATATGTGGCCCTCTAGGTCCTCAAGTGTGGCCCTTTTGAATGCCTGCACTAAGCCATCTTGCTGAGGGTTTCTCCAGGTGTTGTGGTTGTTGTTTTCACCTTTGTTCAATTCTGTGACCCCTGTTAGGCTTTTCTTGGCAAAGATTAGAGTGGTTTGCCCTTCCCTCCTCTATTCTCTAGCTCATCACAGATGAGGAAACTGAAGCAAACAGGGTTAAGTGACTTGCCCAGGATCACACAACTAGTAAGTGTCTGAGGACAGATTTGAACTCAGGAAGATGAGTCTTCCTGACTCCAGGACCAGCGCTCTATGAACTGTGCCACTCAGCTGCCCTAGGTAGCTCTTAACTCTCTAGGTAACCTTCATTATATTAAAAAGATCTAGTTGTTTCCCTAACCGCTGCCCCCACTTCAAGGCCAGTTCTTTATCCACTGGACAATGCTGTATCTCATATAAGGGTAGCTGTCCAAGTTATTCTACTTAGTGATCTACTTACTCATCTAATCAAATAACTTAATTGTTATAATAAAATGATCTACTCCACATTAATTTATCAGTATTTATTAAGTGCCCATGAGAAAAGCAACATGGAACCTAACCACAATTTAGTGAAATTATTTTAAAACATTATAGTTGAGTATTGGTGTATTCTAAATATTCACTGTGGAGGAAGCTTAGAAATTCTCCATGAACAATTAGTACTACTTTTGCTTTCTTCTTTGGAATACCAGAGTTTCTAAAACAAAGTTTAGAAACCCTGGGGGACAGAAGAATTCCTAAAGCTACATCATCTGAAACCTGTTTAGAAGTAGTCCATTTAAGTCAATTGACATGCAAACTCAGTCCTTTTGAGGCTCCCCTGGGCAATCAGCCAAATAATGGAGAAATCTGGCCAAATCCAGGCTATCTCAGAAGGTCTGAGGAAAGTTAAAACCAACTTAGATAAAAAGGGTAATCTCTGATAAAAAGGTTATCCAGGGGTAGTAAGAAGGAGCATAACAAAATAATTGGAAGTAGAGAATTTCCAAGAAGTACAATAGAGGAATAGCTGATGGTTTTAGCTCTTCTAATTAATTGAGAATTGAAAGGCCGCAGTGTCCTAGACTTAAGGTGAAACTTGGGTTGAAGTCCTGACTGCTGTTTTATTAGCTGGGTGACCTTGGATAAGTCTCAGGGACTCAGTTTCCTTTTCTATGAAATATGGGTAATGATCTGTGTGCCTCACAGGATTCTTTTTTTTTTTAAACAAATACTTTATTAACTTCTGTTTTACATCATTCATTTCCGCCAGATTTTGAGTTACAATCATTTTCCCCCCATTATTCCCCTACCCAACCTCCCAGAATAGCAGTCCCACAAGATATCGCTTCCTCCAATCTGCTCTCTCCCACACCTTCTCCCATACCCCCATCGACTTTTCCATTAGAGGAAGATGAATCTTTGTGTCCCAATGCCTGCACATCTTATCTGCCAATTATAGGCAAAAGAGTATTAATAATAGTATTTATATATATATTTGAAACATTTAATGTTACGACCTTGAATTTTAGATCCATTTCCTTCCTCCCTTGTCACCCATTCCTTCTTGGTATATAAGTAATTCAGTATATGTTGTACATGTCTAGCTATGCAAAACATTATCATAGTAGATATATTGTACAAGGCTGCTTATAATTCCTCCCACTCATCCCACCCCCCACCTGGTCCATTCCCTACATGATCCTGTCCCTCTTCTATAGTGGGTACTTCCAACCTCCCCTCACCCCAAGGATGCCCTCCCATCCATCATCCCTCCTCTCATCCCCCTTCCCCCTATCCTGCTGCAGGTTGAGATATCCCATTTAGTATGTATGTCATTTTCTCCCTGAACCAAATTCAATGGGAATGTGGTTTTGCCTTTTTAGCCTTCCTTATTCTCCCCCTCCTTTGCACCCACTTCCCCTACATGAGATAGTTTACCCTACCATGTCTCTCCCCATCTCCTCTTGCCACTTTCCTCTCTCACCTCTTAATTTCATCCCTTGAGTACTCTCCCTTCCCAACAAAATCAACCTATGCCCTCTATCCATATATAACTGTAACCATATACACACACATTCACATATGTATTCATATGACCACACCCCCTTCTTCCATTATTTTCATAGTGAGAAAGATATCATCAGTCACAGATATTGCTTTTCCATATAGGAATGTAAATAGTTCAACTTTGATAAGTTCCTTTTGATTTCTTTTCCCTGATTACCTTCTCAGGCATCTCTTGCTTCTTGTGTCTGGATGTCAAATTTTCTATTCAACTCTGGTTTTTTCCTCAAGAATGCTTGAAAGTCCTCTATTCCACTGAATGACCATATTTTCCCCTGAAACAAAATACTCAGTTTTGCTGGGTAGGTGACCCTTGGGTTCATTCCCAGTTCTTTTGCCCTCTGGAATATCATATTCCATGCCCTTCGATCCCTCAGTGTAGAAGCTGCCAGGTCCTGGGCTATTCTGATTGTGTTTCCACAATATTGAAATTGTTTCTTCCTGGCTGCTTGTAGTATTTTCTCCTTGATCTGGGGATTCTGGAACCTGGCTATAATATTCCTGGGAGTTTTCTTTGGGATCTTTTCAGGAGGTGATCGGTGGATTCTTTCAACCTCTATTTTGCCCTCTGGATCTAAAACATCAGGGCAGTTTTCCTTGAGAATTTCTTGAAGGGTGATTTCTAGGTTCTTTCCTTGATCATGGCTTTCAGGTAGTCCAATAATTTTTAAATTGTCTCTCCTGGATCTATTCTCCAGGTCAGTGGTTTTTCCCATGAGATATTTCACATTGCCTTCTAATCTTTCGTTTGTTTGGATCTGCTTAACAGCATCTTGATTTCTCATAAAGTCATTAGCTTCCATTTGCTCCAGTCTAACTCTGAAGGAATGAATCTCCTCAGTGAACTTTTGAGATTCTTTTTCCATCTGGCAAATTGACTTTTTAAGGCATTCTTCTCCTCATTGCCCTTTTGGGCCTCCTTTGCCATTTGAGTTAGTCTATTTTTTAAGGTGTTGTTTTCCTCAGTCAGGCTGTTGACCCTCATTTCATACTTTTCCTGCATCCTTCTCATTTCTCTTTCCAATTTTTCCTCCACTTCTCTTATTTGATTTTTAAAGTCCTTCTTAAGGTCCTCTATGGCCTGCAACCCACTCATGTTTTCCCCTGGGGCTTTTGGAGCAGGACTTCTGACCTCACAGTCCTTTTCCCGCTCTATGCCCCCAAAATAGGAGTCTAGGGTTGCATTTTTCTGTTTCCTTTGCCTTGGCATGTTGCCACTTAATTACTTGACTTTTGGGCTTGTTGCCACACTATGGCTTTAAGGCCAGATAGAGGAATTTTCGTCCCGAACGTGTGGGGGGCAACTTCCGTTTCTGGCAAGCTGTAAACCCACCCACGACTTCCACCCTAGATCACAATCCAGATCCAGGGAGGTTAAAGCAAGAGCGATTACCCCCCAAGACTGATCGCTGGATCTCCCCACGATTTGTAGGCTGGGAGCCGGAAATGCCTCTGAAAACTACAAATGGCGTGTCTCCTCAGCGGCTTCTAGCCCCCAGGGGAGGGAGCTGACGCATTCCCCAAATACAGGTCCCAAAGTCCATAGGACACTAACCTCTTACTTTGTCCTAGGCAAGTCTATGTTGATAATTCTGGAGTCTCCACAGTTCCTGGTGTTCTGGGGTTCCTCCAGCCGGCTGCTGGCCCTGCCGCCCTGGGGCTAAAACCTCGGCTCACGGGACCTGGGCTCGCTCGGCTCGGCTCCTGCGCTCTGCGCTCTGCCGGCTCCCAGACCGCTGCGCTGGTCCTTCCTGCAGGGTGCTGGGCTGTCCTCAGCGGGAGGTTAGCTTCTCTGTGTCGCTCTGTGGGTGCTGGGGCTCCAGAAGTTTTTCAGAGTCCTTTTTTACATAGTTTGTGGAGAATCTGGGGGCAGAGAGGCTTGGAAGAGCTGTTTCTACTCCGCCATCTTGGCTCCGCCCCGCCTCACAGGATTCTTGAGGGGGAAAGCACTATTATGAGGACAGCTGTTCCGTTCAGATGATACTGTACCCTAGAATTACTGCAAGGAAGCTATTCTGGGACAAGAGAAAGCTAAACATACAGTGCTAGCTTGTAAGAAGGAAGAGAGCTTTGCTACTGAATGAACCTAATCACATGACTGAGGGAAGAAAAAAGTCTTTTAGGCTCAAGCTCTTACAGATAAAGCCTAAGTGATATATAGGCAGCAACACTTCAAAATTACTCTGATGGAGAAGGAGAGATGGTGTAAGAAGGAGGGAACAGAGAAATCTGATGACAGAGCAAGAAAGCAGAGAGAAGAGGAGGAAACAGGATAGGGAAAAGATGAAGAGGAACTATACTCATCCTCTCTTTTCCCAAATCAGTTTCCCAACTGGCCTCTGTGCTTTCAACCTAACCTACTCAATATGCTGGATACTAAATTAGCCTTTCTTTATCTGCTCATAAACATGTCACTCAGTTTCAAAAACATTTCATGGTTTTTGCATTGCATACAGGCTACAGTGCAAATGTCTTAGGCTAGCATTCAAAAACCTCCACTATTTGTCTGCTACTTCTCCAAACATATCTCCCCCTATGAACAAATCATGTACTTTCCCTTTTCTGTTGTTTTGATTCTTGGATAGTGATAGGGTCTGAACCTAAGATTCTACTTCTTGGCAAAGGGCATTTCCAGAAAAGGAAATTCTCTGTCAATGCAGATTAGCACCTTAACTGAAATTTAATTTTAGAAAAATTGTCTAAGTCAATGGTATCAAACTTAAATAGAAACAGGGACAGAGTCCTCATACACATGGATCCCCATGGGCTACATATTGACTTGGAAAACCACACATGTTATATATTCCTTTTTCAATCAATTATTTTTGTTAAATATTTCCCAGTTACATTCTAATCTAATTCCAGCCACACTTGGGCCTGCTGTGGGCCTAATTTTGATACTTCTGGTCTAGGTCATGGAGAGGTAAAGTGATTTCCAGTGGTATTTGAACCTAGGTTTTCCAGTGTCCAAGACTGGTTCATGAGCCGTTGTCCCAAGCTGCTTCTCTACCTCTGATCCTGGCCCAGAAAATTTATTTGTCTGGAATAGTCTCTCATCCCCATCCATCTATGATTACCCATTTCCATAAAACCTTCAGTAATAGCTCCAAACAGAGGTGACCTCTCCCCACTTTAGACCCCTGTAGCACTTAGAATCTTAGTTACACAGGTGAAGGACTCTTAACCTTTTTTTGTGTCATGTACCCCTTAGACAGTCTGAAGTTTATCAGTCCTTTCTTATAATCTTTTTTTTTTGTTTGTTTTGGGGGGGAGGGCAATTGGGGTTAAGTAACTTGCCCAAGGCCACATGACTACGTTTTTTTGTTTATGTGTGTTAAATGTCTGAGGCCGGATCCGAACTCAGGTCCTTCTGACTCCAGGGCCGACGCTCTACTCACTGCACCACCTAGCCGCCCCTATCTTTTTTTTTTTTTAAGCAATTAGAGTTAAGTAACTTGCTCAAGGTTACATGGCTAGTTATTTATTTATGTGTGGGTACTAATTTTCTGAGGCCAGAACAGATCCCGTGTCCTCCTGACTCCGGGGCCAGCACTCTTACTCACTGTGCCACCTAGCTGTCCCAATGAATGATAGCCAAAAAGATGTTTTTTGTTTTGTTTTGTTTTTTGCTTTTTTGGAGGGGGAAGGGAGGGCAGTTGGGATTAAGTGACTTGCCCAAGGTCAGGGCTAGTTTTGTGTTAATTGTCTGAGGCCACATTTGAACTCAGGTCCTCTTGACTCCAGGGCAGGTGCCCTATTCACTTATATATTCACCCTTCTTATAATCTTTTTAAATGCATAAAATAAAATGCACAAAACTACTTTAGCATAAGAGAAAACCACTTATGCTAAAATCAATCAATCAATCTCCACCCCCCTCACCTCCCTAAAGTTCACAGATATGAAAACTATCCATGGAGTCCCTGGACCCTGGCTCCTAGTCTAAATCAACCTTCAGTCAAATCATGAATCTTGTCTACCTTGTCAACTTCCACGCTAAGACCTGTAGGAGTGAAGGTGAAGGAATCACCCCCCTAAGCAGTCTGATTCATTTTTTTTTTTTGATAGTTCCAATTGCTAATAAAATTTTTCTGACTCTCATCAATGTGGATTCTCCTTTCTTTTCATCCTGTGCAATTTATCCATAGTTTCACCATAAACTTCCACAAAGGGTCCTTCCAATATGCTAGGGACTCTACTCTTGATTTCTTAATAACAAAAATGGACATTTACACAGCACTTTAACCTATGCAGAGGCTTCACATACATCATCTTGTTGGATTGTTGTGACAATCCTGTGGTATACATTTTATAAATATAGGATAGATAGATGACAGATAGATATAGATATAAGAAATGGAGGGCTGGAGAGGTTAAGCAACTTGCCTGTGGTCAAACAGTCTAGGTGAGTTCTGAAGGTTATTTTTGGAACTAGGTCCTTCTGACTCAGATTGAATACACTGCCTTCTTGACATTCCATGGGTTGGCCATTTGCTATTCTCTGCTTTTGCTACATTACTGACCCCAACTGATGCTCTGGTCAATTCTATTGGGGCCAATTTCTTGCTATATATCCTATCTTTCTTGGGATGCTCCAACTCAGTAGACATTGTGCCCTGCCCTGCCCTCTCTGGTGACATAACCCTCTCAACTCATGAACTCCAGTCTTGATACTTGTGCTGTCTGAATCAGGTGAATGCATTACAAGGTCCACTATGTTTAGCAAGCTCTAGATAGGCTTCACATTTCATCTTGGACATTTTCTTGACCTCTGCCTTGCCTGCAAATTATATTCTGTCCACCTCAGCCACCAGCTTTCCAGGTCTGGACATTAATATATTAATACTCATATTAATAATGTCAGTTTGAATCAGTTCTGCCACTGATCCTGAAATCCCTTCACTCAACATTTCTTTGACTTTCCAAACCAAAATGCCCCTCTCTATCCCCTACTCCCCAATATGCATTATATCTCCCAATTAAAATGTAATATTCTTGAATGGGAACTAGGTATGATCTAGTTTAATTCATTTAAAACATCTATTCATTTGTCTTGGTTTTAAGTCTCTGTTAACAATTTTTCTTTAAGCCCTTATTCTCCCTGATGGAATAAGAAATTCTATTTTTACAGTATTTTAAAGTTTTCAGATTGTTTTACATATTTTATCTAATATGAACCTCACAATAACCCTGTGAAGTGATACCACAGTAATAGCCCCCTTTTACTGATGACCTGAAGTTTAGAGCATTGTTCAGCGGCTTGCCCATGGTTACACAGTTAATGTGTATCAAATATGGGATCTGGACTCAAGTCTTCCTGACAGCAAGTCCAGCTCTCTAAATCACAAAGCTATGTTGCCTTCTTGAAATAGAAACAAATTGAGTTGAATAATCTTGCTTTCTTCAATCAACCGTTATAATCTTTTAATCCACCTTGAGCAGTGGTCCCATACCTTTTTTTTTTCTGCCCTGGATATAACTTTCAAAAACTTTTTTTTGTCATCTTTAGCAGTCACTAAAAAACTTCAGCTTATGCTTCTGGCATTACCTTCTGATATTATTTTTATTTTTTGCTACTTGATTATTCATCCACATTTAGGCTATTACTTCTGTCTAAAATCTGAGCTTGTTGATCAGTTAGTTCTGTGTGCAGCCAAATCAGTTTCTTTAAATATTTCTTCCTTCCCTTCATTTGTGACTATTCAGTCAGAATTTTACTGTAGAAAGACTTCCATCCCCCTTGAACTGACTAATGAGACTCATTTCATGAGAATTCTTACTTGTCCTATCTTGTCTTTGAAATCTACTTTCCTGAATTCTAGAATACTCTGTCAAATTGCCTGGTTTTTCCCTCCTTATCAATCACAAACTTAAAAATATCATGGTCACTGAATCTCATGATTCTCATCATTTCCGCTTCACCGACCAACTTCTCCTTACAGTTCAGAATTAGGTCCAGAATAGGCATTCCTTATGCATTTTCTCTACCTTCTGAAAAAAGAAATTGCCCCAAAGGCAAGAATATATCAGCTATTCATTTAGTAGAAGGCATTAGCACATGCCTAGAAGTTGAAATTCAACACCACCACTCTACCCCAGTTCCATACAAACTTTTTAGTACGTATGGGTCAAGAATCCCTTAACCATTTTCTCTGGCTGACCTAGAGGGTCTACAAAGAAACTCTAAGAAACGGATGTCTTCTTGAAAGACACCTCTTTTATATAATCTGTTCTCTTCCCACAAGATTCATCCTTTTTTTTTTTTTTGCTATTTTCTACCCATAAGATGTATAATACCAAGTATCAGAGATACTTATAAGGTCATTATTTACTTCCTTTCATCTATGTATGTATGTATGTATGTATGTATGTATGTGCCTATCTATTTCATAACTATATGTCACTATCATCTATTTATCTATTGATAAAAATCTCATCTCACTTTATAGAAGAAGAAAATGACCCTGCTGAGGATTAAGTGACTTCCTTAGGATCATACAGCTAGTAAGAGTCTGAGGTAGCATTTGAAATAAGGTTCTCCTGACTCTAAGCCCTGGACTCTATCCACTTATTCCTCCTAGCTTCCCCTTTTACTTTTTGCTAACACCACAAGGATGCCAATACCACAGTGACATCTGAAGTCTTGGGTGTCATCTCTGCCCATCCTGACAATCATTGTCTATTGTGAATGACTGTGTGATCCTTCTGCTCTTTACAGTATGGGCTTTAACATCGGCATTTCAATTTAATCTAAAAACCAATGATTAAGTGCCTAGGATGAGCAGAGTCTGGTGCCACGTGCTGGAGATTAAAACCCACTACAACAGGAACAAAGACCACTTAAGCCCTGAAAGAGCTCACACTCTCTTACTACATGCACCAAACATTGATCATGCTAGTATTTTGTGTCAGGCACTGGGGATACAAATACAAAGATTAAGTACTTCCTGCCCTCAAGGAGCTTTACTTTTATGGGGTAGAAGGGAAAACATCACATCCATAAATAGAGATCTATAGATATGTATCTATATAGCCCTATATATGCTGGATTAAAAGAATGTTGTTTTAGTTAGAGGAGGCACTAGCAGCTGGGGAGTGAGTCAGGAAAGGCCTCATGGGGAAGGGTCATTTGAGGGAATATTTGGAGGAAGCTGGAAATTCTGAGAGGCAGACTTGAAGAGAGAGTGGATTTTAGGCATGGGGAAGAACCGGTGTAAATTGACACCAGACGTGCAATGCCTTATGGGAAGAAAGGCATAAAGGTCAATTTGGTTAGACTACAGAGTACATAAAGAAGAGTAATGTGTATATCATTGACCTAAACAGGTAGGTTGGAGTTCACATACTGAGTTTTCATGTTGTGAAGGACTCTGAATTCCAAACAAAAGAATTTGTATTTTATCCTAATGTGGTCAGATTTCACTTTGGTGGCTATGTAGAAGATGGACTAGAGAGGGAAAGGGATGGTAGGCAGACACACCAATTAGGAGGCTACCACAGTCCTTCAGATGAGGGGTGATGAAGGGCTAGTAGGTAGAGAGATATGACAAATATTTTGGTGGTAGAATTTACATGATTAGGCAACTGACTGGATGTAGGGGAGATAGGGAGGGAAAAGAATCAAGAATGCCTTCTAGTTTGTGAACCTGGTTGACCAGAAGGGACCTTGGTGCCTTGGACAGAAAGAAGTTCAGAAGAGGGGTAGATTTGGGGAGAAAGACAGTTCTGTTTTGGATATGTTAAGACTCAGATGCCTATGGGACAGCAGGTTTGAAATACTAAAAAGCAGTTGGTAAGACAGGGTTACAGGTCAGGGGACAAGGTGACTAAAGTTATATAGGTTTGTCTAGACATTAGCTACAGAAGAGATGAAAACTGAACTCAGGGGAGCTTATAGAGTCACAAAGAGAGAGAGAGAGTGTATAGTGCGAGAAAGGTCCAGGACAGAAAAATGAGAATGCAAGAAAGGTCCATGACAGTCTCATCCCACCCTCCTTTAACTTTGACTTGGATTTCTGAATATATATTTTAAATTAAACATGATCAAAACTGAACTCATTATCTTTCCCTCTAAATCCTCCCATCACTACAAAATTCACCATTACTTTTTAGGGTACCACCATCCTCCAAGCACTCTGGGCTCCCAACCTAGGGATCGTCCTTGACTTCTTACTATCTCTCACCCATCTTATCCAATAGCTTGCCAAAGGCTTTCAATTTTATCTTTGCAACCTATCTTGAATACATTCCCTTCTTTTCTGATACTGCAGTGACTATAGCACAGGCTTTTATCACGTTATGCTTGGACTAAGTATTGTAGTAGCCTGCTGGTTTGTCTGCCTGATGCATCTTCCTACTCCAATCTATCCTCCATTTATTTAGCCACCAAAATGATTTTCCTAAAGTACATGTCTGACCATATCATAGAGTCCCTACTCTACGAGCTCCACTACCTCTCACCTCCAGGATCAAATACAAAATGGTCTGTTTGGCATTCAAAGCCCTATGTAACCTCCCCTTCCCCACCTACTACCTCACAGGTTTCTCACATCTTATTCCCACTTTGTACTCTTTGGTCTGGTGACAACGGCCACTCCATCTCGTGGCTCCAGGTATTTTCTCCGGTTGTTCCTTAGGCTTGGATTACCCTACCTTGTCATCTCCATTCTTGGACTTCCTTCAAGTCCCTTCTTTGACTGGAAACATTTCCCCAAACCCCTTAATTCCAGTGCCTTCATTTAATTATTTCCTTTTTATCCTGTAGATAATTTTGCTTATTTTCTCCCCCCATTAGATTGCAAGCTCCTGGAGGGCAGGGACTGTCTTTTGCCTCTTTTTGTATCTCTAGTGCTCAGCACTGTGCCTGGGTAAACAGTAGATGTTTCAGAAATACTTACTGACTGAATTTCAAAATCTGTCTAGGCAAATATCCTGTTCTCCAAGAAGCTTTTTCTGACCTCTCCAAGAGACCCTCTTCAGTCCCCAAATAGCTCTGTTTGTATTTCTCTTCTGCAGTTGTCTTAGTACCTAAAATTTATATCTTGTACAGTGATCTATATACAATAGTGCATGATAAATATCTGTTCCTCATTATAACTATTCTGTGCTTGGTCAACAAGAAACATATTATATACCTACTGTGTACCATACACTGTGCTAGGTGCTAGGAATTCAAAGACAAAAATGGAATACTCTCTAATTTTAAGCTTATATTCTACTGAATGAGGAACCAGGGGTCAACAACATAGACAGAGAGAAGTAAATATAAAATGTACAAAAATAAATAGACAAATTTTCAGGGGCACAGGGAGAACCAATAAATGGGGGAATCAAAAAAGTTTTCTTACAGGAGGCAGCACTTATGCTGAGTCTGGAGGGTAGCCAAGGGTTCCAAGAAGTGGAGTTTGGGAGGGGGAGCATTCTTGGCATAGGGGTAGTATAGACAAAGAAATGTATAGAAATGGGAGCTGGAATGTCACGTAGGAGGAAGGGCAAGTAAGCCATACAGACTAGAATATACAAATGTGGGGTGGGGCTTGGGGGCCAGTGGTATATGATCACTTTGGAAGAGGAGGCTGGAGCCTGACTGTGAAGGCCTTTAAACACCCCTGAGAGGTGTTCATATCTTATTCTAGAGGCAAGAAGGAGCCCTCTCAGACTCTTATCTTGAGTCATGATCCAACAGAAAGCCAGAATACATTTTCCCATAGCATTTTCTTAGTCAGTTGATTTCCAACATTCTAATTTTTCTTCCAAGCTCTACGTTCATATAGTAAATTGGCAGCAGTGAGGAAAGCATCATGTATCACCTTTATCACTCAAATGGAATATTGAACATCTGTGTTGTCTTAGTTTGCCTATAGACAGTGTGTGTCTAATTCCTCCACCCAGGTGGTAAGTGACGGCAGGGACAACATAAATATCCTACAGTGACTAATTTATATTTATAATAATTTATAGCTATAATAGTCGTATTTTTGTCGAGTGAATGACTGTAAGTGTAAGACATCACTACTTGTTCCTCCTCCTCTTTGCCTACACACAAAAATTATGTTATGTTTTCTAGTTATGCTTAGGTACATAACAAGGAAAACATGTAAAAGTGTGGCTGAGCACAGGCAGCAATGCTACTGTGTACTTCATGAATTTTCAAAATGCTCAAATTGATAATTTACAAGAACTAATTGGCCCCATCACAATTCATGGGCATTTGTTTCTACTGCTACTCCTTTCCTACACTGTCAGTAGCAAGTGGCTGTTTGTAGAAATTTCAATTTGAAAAGGACCTAATACTGTGGCATCCTTGCAAACCTTCTACTTCATGATTCCTATTTAGAAAAGTTCTGACAATAATAGATGAAAACAAGCATATGACAATTCTTTATTGTGAATTTCTCACATTTGTGGGAAAATGTAAAAACAAAGTAGTAGAAAGTAATTATTATTTGTAAGTTTTCCTAATCACAGTAAGGGTGGAAAGAGCTATGAATCTGAAGCCAAAAATTCCAGGTTCTAATCCCACTTCTGACACTAACTACCTTTGATGCCTTGGACAAGTCACCTAATCTCTGTGAGTTTCTTCCTCATCCCTAAGATGTAAGGGTTGGACTAGCTGGCCTGCAAGGTCTCTTCTAGACCTAATTATAGGATATTATGAACCTAATTAACACTGCTTTAATTATCTGTTAAGGGAAGGATAGTCAGAGGAGTAGCATGAGCAATTTTCCCACCTGTCCTCTTGACACTCAAAGAGTGTTAAGGTCTAGAATGGACTTCAGAGATGACTTAGTCTGATCCCCTCATTTTCTAGATGAGGAAATGGAAGCAACGAGAAGAGAACGGATCTGCCTAAGGTTACACATACAGAGGTGCTGAGTTACTGAGAACGAAACAGAATACAGGGAGTCTCACTCCCAGTACAGGGACCTTCTACACTGCCCAACACAGTATCCTCTAGATTTATTGTTCAAATGTTGGTCCTCACATACTCATAGTGGAGGGATAAGATTCATCTTTCATGTACTGCATGAACAAGACTGTCATTGCTTGATCCATATTTTCAAATAATCTAGTTCCATAGCTACAGCTATTATGCCTTGGAAGTGGCTCACAAATGATCAGTCAGAAGAGATTAAGTAAGGGTACTTAACTGACTTTTATTTTTGGTTACAAAGGTTAAGTCATATATGCTGCATGTATCTAAATTAAAAAAATATATATATATATATATTTTAAGCAGTTGGGGTTAAGTAACTTGCTCAAGGTTACACGGCTAGTCATTATTCATGTGTGGGTGCTCATTTTCTGAGGCCGGATTCAATCTTGGGTCATCCCAACTCTGAGGCCGGCGCTCTTACTCACTGTGCCACCTAGCCGCCCCAACAAAATATTTTTTAAAAAATATATTTTACATATGAATCACTTATCCTTGTGAGGATCCAAACTTTAAAGTGCTCTATAAATGTTAGCTATTCAATTTAGTTTTAGAACTACTTAAAATGATTTCACAAATTATTCTTCATTTCTCCATAGTGGTATATGGAGGTTACTTTTAATTGGCAAGGTGAGGTGTGAGTGATAGTTGGAGGTATTGTCCCAAACTGGGGAATGTGGCACTTCTTAATACAGATGACTAACATACATAGGGGCAAAATAATCCTTCCTATGCTTAAATTTTCTAATAGCGAAATTTAAAATGACCTCAAAGCAAAAACAAAACTACTACAGCTAAATAATATGCCACACAAATGCATATTTGCCAAAAAGGTCAGTATCTAATGGGTTTCACCCTTTAATTCCAAAAGATATTTTCTGACATGGAATTTTATCAAAAAGCACAACTCTGTTGAAACTAAAAGTAACATGTAGCTAATAACAAGCTGATATTCAGTAAGTAACAAGGGTTTAACACTCAACCAGAAGGGTTAAGATGACCACTAATTAATCCATGACAAGAAAAAAAAAGTCACAGAATTTTAGTACACAGGGCATTAGGGACCATCTATTTCAACTGCCCATTGTACAAAGGAGAGTGAAGCCCGGAGGCATTACCAAGATCCTACCACCAACCTAGATCTCCTGGCTCCCGGTCCAGTGTGGATCTAGCATATTGACACCTGAAGTCGTGTTTTCCCCTCTAAGACAAAAGTATAATGTAAAATAATAATAATGCTCAGAGTGCATGTTTCATTACTTCTTATGAAGGATGGAGAGCAGGATGTATTATTTTAAGAGGGAATACCTTCAATGAAGGAAGTTATTACAGTGCTAGAAACTAAAACTCAACTAATATAGCAAAGCAATAGCATTTACCTTAAATTTACGTCTCTGCTCTGCACAGCTGTTGAAGAACCACAAGTCTGCTCATGGCTGAAAATGTAACAAGAACAATAATGCGACCAGTTTTCATACCTAGGCTAAATTAAGTAGATTCTTCAATGGCTAGAAAATTGGCAAGGTCTTCATTAAAAGGCTGTGTGTTTGTGTATGTATTTGTTTTTTCCCTTATTTGCCACACTTGACCTAGAAATTATTTTTTAGAAAGTGGGAACAATTCCACACTCTAATTGGCCACCTCTCCTTATCATTAGTCAACACTATCATATCATCTCTATGAGAGATAACAACCAATAGGCCAAAGAAGAGAAACAAATAAAAATATCAGATACTATTATCTTGAGCCCTTATTAATGCAACATGTTTTCTAGACTACACAGGTAGGAAAGTAAAGATGAAACATCTGGTAATACTTAGGCTAATATCAACTCCTATTTATATCACACTCTATTACTCATCAATATGTCATTAATCAATGTACCTACTGATTGGAACCATTCAATTGGTTTATCAGTGTAATGACTGTACCGTGTAGACATATTTGAAATAAATTCAGATATCTGTACACAAAAGCAAAAGTATTACTAAAATTGGCCCTCAAGTTTATCCAAAAGGTTTTCTCTCTCCATTTTGCATGAGACATGCCAATATTCATAACATTTCCAACATTAAACACTGAAAAACTGTAAATGAAAAAATATTAGTAAATCAAGAAAAAATGCTAGGAATAACCTTGCCATCAGATAATTCTAAATTTGGCCATAACTATGACAGAAGACTAAAAAATATTGCATTCAAGTGTAAACTATTAATCCTTTGAAGGATCTATTTTCTGGTGGCCTAAGCCACTATGGATATTATTTTGATGTAAAACATAAGTTTTACCTACCTTTCCCTTCAGCTTTTATAAAATAATTATCTTTTCAAAGAGGTTTTTCATGAGAAACACATAAAGACTGTTTTGGATCACTACCCAGATTCTTCTAAGAAGTTCCCAGGAGGTCATCTAGAGGTATGCTGTCTATGAAACCCAGTAAAAACTTCCATGGCCTGTTAACACCAAACATCTTGCCTTTGCAAAAGTGGAAAAAAGAAATGTTGAAACTTTCTCCATTAAAATCTCAAACTATAATTAGTTAATATGCTTTGCTGGTTATCAGAATCTCCACAAAGTCATGCTGGCCTCTTACTTCAATAGTTGGGAGGGATGGGGGTGGGGGAAATCATGTTATAATCACATAAGAAGTTAATTAAATATTACTTTTGCATTAACAGGTAAAAATGTTTAATAAAAAAAATACACTGGCCTTTCTGAGCACAGTGGAAAAATTGTGCAACTCGTACCAAATAGTGTACATGAGAGGTGCAATGGTAAGTATAACCTAACACCCCCATTTGACAACATATGTGTGAGCTAATATGAAATGCCATTGGATTTTTATTAGACTTATAATCCAGTCCCAATCTGTCTCCAGTTGCCAAGATAGTCAACTGCTTTGAAATACTAGGAAATTAAATGCATATAATATTACAATTATCATATATTTTGTTGGGGCAAATATATCATGTTACTTTACTTTTAAATTTTTATTCATAAAAACCAATCTCTACATGAAAATATGATGCATGATTAAGAGTTCATACTAAAATAATAAAAAATAGCTATAATTTAAAAATCTGCACTGAGACACATTCAGATTAATATATATTATAAGTGAAACAATGCAAAGCTTTGTATTAATAGCAAGGAACAGAAATGGTTCAAGTCCTCAGAATTATTTGCAAAGTATTTAAACACCCTTTTCATAATAACATAAAACAATATAGTCAGGAACTTCTGCCCTGACATCCATTTATACAAACTTTGGTGCATATATTATTTCACTGAGCAAAAATTTCCTCCATTTACACCCATTAAGCAATACCTATTCCAAAATAATACATCTAAATGTTAGAGTGATACTATCAAAAACTACCTCCCACAGACCTCCCTTCCCCTCAAACAAGAAATAATACCACTCTAATGAAGCCAAGTCATTCACTTCTCAACACAGGAACCCAACCTCATGGAACCAGCAATGATGAAACTCCCATTGATCCTACATGTGAAAAGGAGGCTGCAGTTTTTAAGTTCCCTAATTCAGGGATTTTTGATACGGTTGTCTTTTATAGTTGCTCTCAACCAGTTCTCTTTTGTTTCCCTGTTTTTCAATGACAACTTTGTTTCTCAGGTATACTACAACTACATTTGAGTGAAGATTTTCCTTCCTTAATCTCAAACCTGGGTCTTCCAGACCATTCCATTTCACTGTTAGAGGACACAATCATGTCCCTTCTGAAGTTGCATTGAGGGTAAGTAATTCAATTGGTTGTTTTTATGTAAATGGAGCTGTATTCTACCATTCCCCTGTAAACTGCATGGATGGCTTTCCTATGTGGAATCTGAGAACTGAGTTAAAATATCACCATTATTGTCACTGCTGGGTTTTATTCTTTTTTTTTTTTTTTGGTGGGGCTAGGGTGCTGGAGAGGATAAAGTAGACCACCACAAAGTTCCTGCCTTTTTCACACATATGAAAAGTAATTTGTGGAGAAAAAAACAGATCATTAAAAAAGATCTCTAAAATTAGTTTGTTTCAGGAAAGTTTTTACATTTGGCAAATGTAACATACTGTTGTATTTCAGAGTCAGAAAAGAAAAACCATATGAGGTTTGTTCCCAAAGAAAATATATTCTCATCTCAAATTCATTTGGGGACCATAAATTTAATCATGTTTCCAGGCACTCTGGTTTCTGGACTGTGTAGATCAGTGGTCTATAATTCCATGCCACACAAAAACTAAACCCCAGAAGGTACCTCTCAGGAGCCCTCTAACCTACCAGCACCGATGAATATTCTTAGGGTCATAGGATCATTTGAAAAACAGTGATCTAAAGATGGGCTCTAAACTAATCGTATAAAGTTTTAGGTTTTTGTTGTTAAAGTTAGCAGAAAGTGATATTTTTGGGGGGAGGTGGAGGGTGCGGTATTGTTTTTAAACTCACCAATCTTTTAACACTGAAAACTCTTTTCCAACAATGTTTTATTTAACTACAGATTCTACCTCCTGAAAAATTATTTGAAACTTGTACAACTGCTGTCGCAGGCAGTTTATTAAAAGTTTTATTTTTAAAAATCTATTTAAAATGTTGGCTACATCATATAAGCAATGCCAAAGTATTTTTTAAAAACACTTCCCCAGGACAAACACACCAAAGAGGGACTACAAAATAAATTTTTTTTTTCTAGCTGGAGTAGTAGCAAAAGCTTCTTGGCAAACTCCAGCAGTTGTATTGGCAGCTTTGGAGTTTTTCTACATTTGTCACTTAGATACAACCCTGAAGAGCTAAGACTGCTTTGTTTTCTTCAACACCATTTTACTGTGACTTTGCTTTCACAGAAGAATTTTCACATTTTAACCTATTTGTGAATAAAGTCCCATGCAAATCTCTCAAGAGAGTTTTATACAAAGATCCTTTATGGCTATTGAGTCCAAATGTGTTTCCTGCATAAATTTTTGTAGTGAGTGACCTTGTAAACTTCTGCCATCTCCCCTAATATAAAATTATTTCCTTCTCTTGTAAAGAGATAGCAGTTCTGGTTTTGAATTCAAAATGTTCTACATATGCATACATAGTATTTTTCCTCCATATATAACTATACACACACACACACACACACACACACACACACACACACACACACCTACCAGAACTACGCTCTTCTTTATGAATTTGGCCCAAAAGGATAGGAATGCTTTACAAACCTGCAGTGGTCTCTGTTTATCACTGCCCTTAGGAGATTTCAATCCACTTGTTTGCTGTTGTAAGAGAAGTTGTCTTGCTGCCTGTAGTGCCTAAAAGCAAAAAAAAAAAAGTGTATAAATATTTTGTTTAAAGATAAATTGACCATTGTTTTCCCCCTAACATTAAAAGACATCCATAGAACAAAACTTCACCACTTCTTTAAAAATTTTTTTTCTTTTAAAATGTAAAAAAAAAGAATCCTACATATTAAAATTTTGGATGTACATGTAATCCTGCAGGAAATAAAGTTAATTTGTTTAAAGTGCTTGAAGAGAAAAAAATCATAAATTGCATCAATAGACTCATTTCCACAAGGAACTTGTCTTTTGAGTGTTCAACTAAAATGCCCACTCCCTTGTAAATTATCATTCAATTTGCATTTTCATATTACAATTTTGAAGCAAAAGCAGTAGACTTCAAGTGTTACCGGAAGCTGTAATTAAATTTGACAAATCAACATCAGATTATCTTGAAAGTGAATTAATAAGGATTTTCACCGAAGATTAAAAACACTTTTTTGTACTTACAATTCAAGGGGAAACCTCTCCTTTGACAAAATAAAGTGCAGTTTTAATGCCAAATAAAATTGAGTGGTTTCATTTGCATTCTTAGCAAAATCAGAGAACAAAGAAATTACCACTCAACCAATCAGGTTTGTTTCTGTGTATGACAGTATACCAATCAAAACAGAAGATGTTTTCATTTATTTTTATGTTTTCATTCCAACTCAGCAAAATAAAACTTAGCATGAGAAAATAATGTAAGCATTTCCTTTATTGGAAAAATGGAGTTTAAGTGAATTTCCTCCATAAAGTTCTTATAGTGAAATAAGTGCTAAAAAAGAGTTATGCTGAGATTTAAAAAAAAAAGGTAAATAAGGTGAAGTAATTTCAAAAGAGTTTATGACAAATCTACTTCAGCAGTTCATTTCCCCCAATTAACTGAGTTCTGTAAATAAAAGATACGTGATTTTCAAAATTTAAAAAACAAAAACAAATCATTGTACTACTTTTAAAAATCACAGTTCCATAAACATACAGTGAGATCCTGTGAGTTTTTCAGCACAGAGGAAATAGCATTAGATCGATATTCTCTTATGATAATAAAAATTCTCAACTGATAAAGAAAACTACAATTTTGATTAGAATCAATGATCTGGTTTTTAAGATAGTTTCTAGTATCCATGACAACAGTTGCTTTGACAAGATGTGCATATGGCATTACACTGCCAGCTGGTGTGAACAATGTTTGAACTACTACATTGAGATGCTGAGCAAACAGAAAAAGTTGCCACGTCTTAACCCTCAGGGAAGGCAGTCATCCCCTGATCAATTATGAAAAGACAGAGAGAGGGCTGCTCCAGTCTGGCTCCAAGCAAGTTTTCTGAGAAGGCAGGCAGACATAGAAAACCAAAGTAAACAAACTGAATGCACTAGCACCATCTCCTAACAACATTGATTTGTCTGGTACAAGTTTGCAAAACAATACTTTTAGCATTTGGAGAATTTCCCACAACAATCTTCCTATTGTTTTATCATATTCTCAAGTAATTATAAGTCAATTGTATTGTTACTAAGGCCATTGAAATTCAAGTTAACTCAGATCCTACGTTATCCTAAGTTAGAAGATCCCAAACCAATCTGAATCTTTAAATGTTCCCTATTAAAATAGCTTCTGATCTCCCAAATCAAACTTCACAGTAGTGAGGATAAGAGATTTAAAGTTGGGAAGAAATATCCCAGTTATTCTCCATAATGTGCCCTTCTCTTTTTAATCACAGTTTATACAAATGACTAAGAGGTGAAAAGATAATGAAGACAGAGATCCAGAACTGGAAAGTACCTTAGAATCAAAGCATTAGAAAAGGAAGGAACCTTAGAATCCATCTAGTCCAACTGCCTCTTTATATGAATGGGGAAATGGAGGCCCAGAGAGTAACATTAAATGCCTTGTCCAAGGTCATAAAGATAGTAAGGTAGCAGGGCTAAAACTCAAAGTCAGGTCTTGGAACTCCTGGAATAGTGATCTTTCCATTGTTACCTTGTTTGCTTCTTTATCATATTAAGTAGATTGACTGATTTGGGGGTTGGATTTTTATTTTCTCATTGCATTGGACAGTTTATTTTTAGCATAGGATAAAACCTTTGTATTTAATTCTATAGCCACTGTATTCCTTGAAGGTTTACAATGGAAAAACCTTAATTTCAGTTGAAAAATTCCTATAATATTACAGTTCGGCCCAATTTTAAAAATAATTAAGTATAAAGTATGAAGTGCTCACTTTGTGATAAAGTTAAAATTTATGTATATATCTTTCTACAATTGAAGATACTGGATATTTTTCAGCAGACCCACTGACAACAAGTATACACATTTTATTAAGATTTGAGAAGTATATATATTTGAATGTAAAAACAGTTATTGAATTATTTTTCTTTACATTTTAAATAAAATAGCTGTCCTCCAGTGTGGATCTGAATTGTAGCATAGCTTTAGATTCAGCTGATATCCATTCTCATTGAACTTTTAGGACATCACTAAAAGAATGTTAGAACTTTAGATTTAGAAGGTGTCTTTAACACTACATGATCCAATATTACTTTATGTATTAGAAAACTGCATCCCCCACAAGGTAATACCTTACCTGTGATCAGACCAATACTTTCAAATCTAGAAAGTCTTGACCTTATAGTATGCACTTGAACATAGACTTCTGTGTTGCCAATCCAGTTAATTTTTTTCCTATCACTTCACTGTCTCATTAGAAGTCAATACAATTAGAACTAAAAAAAATGATATGTGTAATAACAGGACTACAGTTCTAGAAATTTAGAAAAGGTAAGTAAACAGAGCATTTTAATACTGAAACTCATAACCTATTTCCCATTTACCAGTAGAATGAAGCCTATATTCTTACTATTAAAAAGAAATCACAAAAAAATGAAGCAGCACAAATGTTTATATAATGTAACAATCTAAAAAATAAAAGTCTATTTATTCTAAAATATCTTGACTTCCATATGCAGGCAAAGGTATCTTTGAGAAAGAAGCAGCTCATCTATTAATGTAAACTTATGAAAAAAATTTGCCTATTTTCACATTCTCTTTTTGGCAGTGGAGATGGCTATAATAAACATTAGTGATGTACTGAGGATAATTCTGCAAGATCAGAAGACATGTAAAACTATGAAGGAGAAACCAATGAAAATGTGTTTTCCGACAGCAAGCTTGCACCATGTGACACTTACTTACCAAAATTCTGGTTAACAGTTTAGAACTACCTCTTAGTAAAACAACAGCTGAAAAATATTTTTTATCTTCTAGGGAATTTATTACTGGTACTATTATATTTTAACATTATGATGGCAAACCATTTCCGTCAATGGTATGTAATATAAATTGTTAGATGATGAATTAAGTAAAATATTAATCTTGGAAGGCACTTGTCCATGTCAGTTTTGTGGTAGAGAAAAACAAACTCCAAGAACCATTCACAAACTTATCTATGCCAATTGGATGATAGTGTGGTCTAAAAAAAAATTTAACTAAAACAAAAGCCAAGAAATGTTTACAGATTTTCCTATTCAAAATGATTGAGTCTAATTCAAATGAACAAGAGCAAGAGAGAGGTTTCTAAGGCATCCAAGTCATATCCAATATCCAGCAACACATTTGTTTTGAATTAAGGGTTCACTTTCCTTAATGAAGTTATCTAATTTTAGTAAAACTGAAGAAAAATTTAAAATAGGAATAACAAATACAAACAATAGAATGAGATTAAGTTTAAATTATTTTGATAAAATGAATGTAAACCTGCTTATCGATTATACCTATAAAATTGCTGGGGAGGGGAGTAAATATAATATCTATGGTACAAGGCATATTGCTATATTTATTAGAAATATTATGCAATTTTAGCTTTGCTTGACTGTAGGAAGAACAAAGTTAAAATGTTTTGCTCACTATGAACTGAATTCAGAGAACAATACATAACTTTTATAAGCCTTTGAGAGGCAATGTGGAACTGTGAGGAAAGCCCAGGCTCTAGCATCAGATAACCTGAGTTCAAATCCTACTTCTCATAATAGCAACCTGGGTGAACTTCTTGCTTAGCTTCTCTGAGTCTCAGTTTCCTCACTTGTAAAAAGAGGAACACTGGACTAAATACCTTTTGAGTTTCTTTCTAGCTCCAGAAATATGATTCTCATGCCCAGGTCACTAATAAAGTTTCACTGAACAATGACTGCCCTATAAC
Organism: Gymnobelideus leadbeateri; assembly: GCA_011680675.1. Taxonomy (NCBI): domain Eukaryota; kingdom Metazoa; phylum Chordata; class Mammalia; order Diprotodontia; family Petauridae; genus Gymnobelideus; species Gymnobelideus leadbeateri. The sequence goes on from WOXC01009654.1 coordinate 35,649, forward strand.
TATACACATGTTTGCTAATGGGAAGTGAGAACCTTTATCCACATTACAAGAGTTTTAAAATAGCGTAACATCTTCTATTTTAAAAAATAAAATGTGGTGCGCAACTAATATATACAAATCATTTCCTTATTTTTCAAAGTAAATATATGTTTTTGGGGAAAAACAGATGTCACTCATATCTTTTCCCATAAAAATAGGAATGTTTAACCTATCAGCCTGTTGCATTTGAGACGTTAAAATGAAAAATGACATCTACGCCCATTAATATCTTCAATGTATAAACAGCACAGCGTGACACATTCTTGAGAGCTAAAGGCTACAAAATCTCTCTGGAACATAAATAACAAAGCACTCAGAAGCATATTTGATGTTGATATTCATCTCTGAGAAAAACACTGCTGCCTAGGCTTCTTATGAAAATAGATGCAGCCCAAATGGATCTCCTGTAATTGGTTTCAGATAGCGAGGTCAGAAGAAATATGATACAAGAAACTATTATGTGGAACAGGCAAAACGAGAGTGTTTACACAGGCGCTCCCCAGTTGTACTGACAAGGGGTGTATACTTTGCAGATAACCAGGACCAAAAAAAAAATGCCAGAAGGACTCCAGATTCTTTCTCCTCACACTCACGTATTGTAAAATGTAACATTTTACTTTGAATACCGAACAGAAAAACAAGTTTTCAAACAGAATTTCATATATTATAATTAGCTACACAAGTGTGAATGATAAAAAATTCATGTCTTCTTACAAAGAACATGCATTCCTATTCAGTTCAGATTTTCTTCACATTAATTTACTACTAAACAAAAACTAACAATAAAAACTGATAAATGTAATATAAAGTCTCATGGTGATATTTAATAAAAGAAAATCAATCAGTTGTTGTAACATGTTTTTGAATAACTGTTGGTTGGAATGAAGTGATACATCTATAGTTACAGACCTTTCATCTATCATGACTGATACATAATTAGACTAGTCTTGTAAAAAAGAGTAGTTAATTGCTACAAAATATCTTTATAAAATTGCTAATCTTTTGTTTCATATCACTAACTCCTTTAGTTTAAAAAATGTTTCACACAATTCTAAAAGTGAAAAACATTAATTTCATAATATCACTCATACTATAGAATCATCCAAATCAGTGGTTATTCCAGTAGATTTTCTATTGCTTTATGAGACAGTAGGATGAGGTTACTACTGAAGAAATAATATACTCTCTGAGGCTGAGGATCGTGTCATATTTTTCTTTGTAGATCCATATTTACTAACACAGTGATTTGCATATAATAGTTGCTCATGGTAATGTTAGATTTAACGAAGTTAGGTGAAAAATTACTTGCCATGTACTCTGATTACACAGTCCAGGCTATTTTGGCCCATCTCCAGACTGTTTATTCAGGAATGGATTTGCTAACCAAGATCAATCATGAGTCATCTCTAAACTGAAAAAGCCAAGGTCTATTCTACTCACTGGACACGTCTAAGAATTGCTCTAAGCCTCAAAATTTCATTTTCAGAATCTAATCCTCTAGAAATTTACCCAATCAAGGTATTAATTGATATCATCATAGACTTGTAGCTAGAGGGGTCCTCAGAAGCTGCTTAGTCCAACTGTGCACCTCTTATGGTTGAGAATACAGAAAATCAGGCAAGTTAAGTGATATTTCCAGATGGTAAGTGAAAAAAATCAAGATTACAAACCAAGTCCTCTGACTCAAAATTGATGTGACTGTGGAAGATCTTTTTCAGGTTGGAATCTTAGTATGGAATCCATGCCAGAGATGGGGTACTTGATACTCAGGAGGCAGGCTCTTTGATTTTTGAACAGTTCTAACTGTAAGGAAGCAAAATCCCTGCCAATCCTATTCTATTTAACAATAAGTAGACATTTAAAGACTAAGTATGTCCAAAACAGAACTCCTTATCTTTCCCCTAAATCTTCCCATCATCCTATATCCCCTTTGACTTAAGGGGGCAACAGTCTCCCAACAGTCCTTCAGGCTTGCAACCTAAGAATTATTCTGGGGGGGGGGGGCAGAGCCAAGATGATGGCATACAAACAGGAAAATTCTGTGAGCTCCCCCACAACCACCTTAAATACCTATAAAATATGACTCTAAACAAACTTTAGAGCTACAGAACCCAAAAGTGACAGAGAGAAACAAATCTCCCACTGAAGGCAGCCCGGCAGGCCTACAGTAGGCAGGGTCCATCACAGGATACTGGGAACTCAGGCCAGCCCCATATGAGTCATGGTTCTAACCTCAGGGCAGCTCTGACCAGCAGCAGCTAGAGCAGACTTCAGGAGAGTGAAGTACCAGCAGCTGGGGCAGTTTCCAGACTTATCAACCCATAAACACCAAAAAGCAAGTAAAAGGTCAGTGTGCAACTCTGTTGGAACTTGGGGGGAAAGGATGGAGGAACGTGGTCCAGCACCTACCACCAGGGTGAGAAGTAGCTATGGCTGTGCACAGCCACCACGTGGCTGCTTCCAGAGCTCCTAGCCTGCAGATCATAGGGGGACCAAGTGACCATTCAGAGGGTAATAGCTCTTGCTTTAAACAGCTTGGATCTGGATCATTGTCTTGGGTGGTGGTCCTGAGAAGCGTGACCAGTTTGCCAGAGCTTGTGGGGGCTTCAGAGAGGGCACTCAACTGATAGCTCCAGCAGCTGAGAAAACTCTGGCAATTTGGGACAAAGCTCTCCTCTCTGGAAGCGCAATTCTGCTGTGGCAAAGACCTCAAAGTCAAGTAACTGAGTGGTAACATGAGCAAGCAAAGGAAGCAAAGCAAGCACAGCAGTCAAATCTTAGATTCCTTTTTTGGGGCCAAAAAAGATCAAAGCATGGAATGGGAGGAAGACAATGAAGTCAGAACTCCTGCATCAAAAGCTTCCAAGAAAGATATAAACTGCTTATAGGCCATAGAGGAGCTCAAGAAGGATTTTGAAAGACAAGTAAGAGAAGTGGAGGAAAAATTGGCAAGAGAAGTGAAAATGATGCAAGAAAATCATGAAAAGAGAGTCAACAGACTGACTGAAGAAAATAAAACCTAACTCAAATGGAAAAGAGGCCCACAAAGCCAAAGAGGAGAAGAATGCCTTAAAAAGCCGAATTTGCTAGATGGAAAAAGAATTTCAAAAGCTCACTGAAGAGAATCATTCCTTCAGAATTAGACTGGAGCAAATGGAAACTAGTAACTTTATGAGAAAACAGAAGGCAATGTGAAATATCTCATTGGAAAAGCCACTGACCTGGAATATAGGTCCAGGAGAGATAATTTAAAAGCTATTGGACTACCTGAAAGCCATGATCAAAAAAAGAACCTAGAAATCATCCTTCAAGAAATTCTCAAGGAAAACTGCCCTGATATTTTAGAACCAGAGGGAAAAACAGAATTGAAAGAATTCAGATTACCTCTTGAAAAAATTGCCAAAAAGAAAACTCCTAGGAATAGTATAGCCAAATTCCAGAGTTCCCAGGTCAAGGACAAAATATTACAAGCAGCCAAGAAGAAACAATTTGAATATTGTGGAAACACAATCAAGGTAACACTAGATCTAGCAGTTTCTATATTAAGGGATCAAAGGGCTTGGGATATGATATTCCAGAGGTTTAAGGAGCTATGATTAAAACCAATAATCACCTACCCAGCAAAACTGAGTATCATGTTTCTGGGGAAAATATGGTTATTCAATAAAATAGAGGACTTTCAAGCATTCTTGATGAAAAAATCAGAATTGAATAGAAAATCTGATGTTCAAATATGAGAAGCATGAGAAGGTAAACAGGGAAAGAAATCATAAGGAACCTATTAAAGGTGAACTACTGACATTCCTACATGGAAAAATGATAACTGTAACTTAAGAAACTTTTCTCAGTATGAGGATAGTTGAAGGACATATAAATGTGTGTATATGTATATGTATGTGTGTATATATATATATATATATATATATATATATGTATACATACATATAAATGTGTATATATGTATACATACATATATATGTGTATATAGGAAGGGAAGGTATATGTGCGTATAAATACATATGTGAGCATATATATATGTATATATATATATGTATATATGTATACATAGACAGCAGGTGCAGGATTAGTTGAATAGGAAGGGATGATATCTAAAAAAATAAAATTAAGAGGTGAGAGAGGAATATAATGGGAGGAGATGGGGAGAGACAGAATGGGGTAAATGATCTCATATAAAAGAGAAAAGTTACTATTACCAGAGAAAACTGTTACAATGGAGGGGAAGAACAGGAAGGCAAAAGGGAATGGGTCAAACTTACTCTCACTGAATTTGGCTCAAGAAGGAAACAACATACACACTAAATTGGGTATCTTAACCTAAAGGAAAGTAAGGGGAAAGGGGATAAGAGAGGGGATTATAGAAGGGAGGGCAGATTGGGGTGGGGGAGGGTAGTTACAAGCACACACTTTGGAAAAGGGACAGAGTCAAAGTAGAAAATAGAATAAGTGGGGGACTGGATAGGATGGAGGGTAATAGAGTTAGTCTTTCACACTATGGAAATGTTTTGCATAACTACACATGTGCAACCTATATTGCTTATCTTCCCAGTAAAGGTGGGTTACAAGGGAAGAAGGGAAAGAATCTGGAATTCAACGTTTTAAAATCAAATGTTTAAAAATTTATTATTATGAGGGAGGAGCCAAGATGGTGGAAAGGAAGCAGTAACCTCACTGAGCTCCTCGATCACTAAGGCTCAAAGGGTGAATCTGAGTGGAATCCGGAGTGACGGAGCCCACAGGAAGACGAAGTGTGGCAGAGTCCAGCCCAGGAGGTTGCCCAGTGTGTCCGGACTGGTCTAGCGCAGAGCGCGTGGTGTCTGCACAGCCCAGACCTAAGAGCAGACAAGCAGACTACACCAGAGAGAGCAAAATCCCCAGGGTGCAGACTTACCGAGGATGAATCACAGTCATCTCTCGGACGGGTAGGATCATTGGAGCCAGGTAGGAGAGTTGGGCCCTCAGTTGAAAGAGCTGCTTCTCTAGCTGCATTCAGCCCCCAGCCTGGAAGTTTAGAAACTGCCTGCCTGTATAATACAGGGGCTGGAATGGCAAAGTAAATTCTAGCTGCTCTGATCCTCCCAGCCCTCCTTCATGAAGCAAAAAACCCAAAGATAAGTCTCCCACCCAGATTGAAATCCCAAGTTAATGGAAATAGCCCCAGGCTTGAGAGTCTCCAAGAAGGGGTGTAACTGAGACAGCCAGGAGTCTGAAGAGAAGAGAGGGTGGGGTCCCAACAAGCCCCACCTCTCCTCACCAACAAAAGCCTACTTATAGCCCAGGGGTGTTAAGGCAGAAATCTGAAGTGGTCAGACACACCCATACCTATTCATCTACATCCCTCATTGACTTCCCTGACTTAGCCATAAACTAGCCACCCAGAGGTATTCAAAGTCAAGGATCAAGCCCTAAACTCATAGCCTGAGAAACTAAGAAACAGGAAGTCACAATGGGAAAAAAAGAAGCTGAGAAGGAGAAGGGGAAGGCAAGAAAGTATATTCGAGCATACTATGCAGGGCAAGAACAACAAAATACACAGGACAATATAGACTCTCTACCCACACCTGAGACCACAGAAGGAAACATGATCTGGTCTCAAGCCCAAATAGCATTCCTGGAGGAGCTTAAGAAAAATTTTAAAGACCAAATCAGGGAGGCAGTGACCAACTTGAAAAAACGTCTCAGTGAAGTAATTAGAGAAAATACCTCCCTAAAAAAGGAACTTCAAAAAATAACTGAAGACCGTAATTCGATAAAAATTAGAAACAATCAAATTGAAGCTCAGAACTCTATGATGCAGCAAGAGTCAATCAAACAAAACAAGATGATCGAAAAATTGCAAGAAAATGTAAAATATCTCACTGGAAAAGTAACTGACCTAGAGAACAGATCCAGGAGAGACAACCTAAGAATTACTGGTCTACCAGAAAGCCGTGATAAAAAAAAGCAGCCTAGAAAATGTCCTCCAAGAGATTGTCAAAGAAAACTGTCCTGAGGTCCTGCAATCAGAAGATAAAATAACTATCGACAGAATTCACCGGACTCCTCCTGAGAGAGATCCCAAACTGAAAACTCCAAGAAATATAGTAGCCAAATTCCAGAATTACAAGATTAAAGAAAAAATTCTACAAGCAGCCAAAAAGAAACAATTCAAATATCGAGGAACTACAGTCAGGATCACACAGGACCTAGCAGCTTCTACATTAAAAGAGCGGAGGGACTGGAATTTGATATTTTGTAGGGTAAGAGAGCTAGGACTACAACCAAGGATTAACTACCCGGCAAAACTGAGCATAATCTTCCAGGCAAGGAGATGGTTGTTTAATGAAATAAGGGACTTCCAGATGTTCCTGATGAAAAAGCCAGAGCTCAATGGAAAATTTGATCTCCAATTACAAGACTCAAGAAAGACATAAAAAGGTAAACAAGAGAGACACAGACGCACACATGCATAAGTGCACACACCCACACCCAGAAACACATGCTCATTACTTGGGATGCAACAAGAGCAAAATGTTCACATCCCTATATGTGGAGCTGATAACTGTCAATATTCAAAATCTTTATGATTATCATGACCTTCAAAAGGGTTATACTTAGGTAAAGGGTGTGGGTATGAATGCACTAACCTGATGTCTAAAAAAAAAACAAAACAAAACTATTAAGGGGATCAAAGAGACTGTAATGGGAAAAAGGAAAGGATTAGATAGGAAAAGGTAAAATATGGCATCTGAAGAGACATCAAAACACACTACAGAAGAGGGGAAATAAAGAGGGAGAGGAACATCATTTAAACACTATTCTCACTGGTTCTGGTTCAAAGAGGGATCAACTTAAATCAGTGAAGTTTAAGATTTTAATGTGAATAGACACATAAATTCATTAAATAGAGGAAAAGGAGGGAGGGAGAGGAGCAATATTTGAAATTTACTCTCATTGGTTTGGAATCAAACGGGGAGTAATTCACTCTGATAAGTATAAAAACTTATTTCGTCCTATAGAAAGCAGAAGGGTAAGGGGAAGTGAAAAAGAGGAGACTAAAGGGGGGATTAGAAGGGAGGGAAACAGTAATAAGGGGAGAGGGTAGGTTAAGAAGAGGGATTACTGGGTGGGAACACTGAGGGAGGGGGTGGTCAAAAGAGAAAACTTCAAGGAGGGGAAGGGAGAAGGAAGAAACAAAAACATAAACAGGGGAGGGAATAGGATGGAGGGGAAGAGACAGATAGTCATTATTACTGTGAATGTGAATGGGATGAACTCTCCCATAAAACAGAGGCGGATAGCAGAATGGATTAAAAACCATAATCCTACAATATGCTGTCTACAAGAAACACGTTTGAAACAAAGGGATACCCACAGGGTAAGGGTAAAAGGTTGGAGTAAAATTTATTATGCCTCAGCTAAAGTAAAAAAAGCAGGGGTAGCAATACTTATCTCAGATAAAGCAAAAACAAAAAAAGATCTAATTAAGAGAGATAAGGAAGGAAACTATATCCTACTAAAAGGCACCATGGAGAATGAAGCAATATCACTACTTAATATATATTCACCAAGTGGTATAACATCTAAATTCCTAGAGGAGAAGTTAAAAGAATTAGAGGAAGAAATAGATAGCAAAACTATACTAGTGGGCGACCTTAATCTTCCCCTCTCTGAACTCGATAAATCTAACCTCAAAATAAACAAGAAAGAAGTTAAGGAGGTGAATAGAATCTTAGAGAGACTAGATATGATGGATCTCTGGAGAAAACGGAATGGGGATAAAAAGGAATTTACTTTCTTCTCAGCAGTGCATGGTACATACTCAAAAATAGACCATGTACTAAGGCATAAAAACCTCACAATCCAGTGCAGAAAGGCAGAAATATTAAGCGCATCATTCTCAGATCATGATGCAATAAAAATTATATGCAATAAAGGGCCATGGAAAGATAGACTAAAAACTAATTGGAAATTAAACAATTTAATCCTAAAAAATTGGTGGGTCAAACAAGAAATTATAGAAACAATCAATAATTTCATTCAAGAGAATGATAATAATGAAACAACATACCAAAATTTGTGGGATGCACTAAAGGCAGTTCTCAGGGGAAGTTTTATATCCCTGAGTGCATACTTAATTAAAGCAGAGAGAAGGGAGGTCAATGAATTGGACATGCAATTGAAAAAGCTAGAAAAAGAACAAATTGAAAATCCCCGATTTAGTACTAAATTAGAAATAATGAAAACCAAAGGTGAGATTAATAAAACTGAAATTAAGAAAACCATTGAATTAATAAATAAAACTAAGAACTGGTTTTATGAAAAAAATCAACAAAATTGATAGACCCTTAGTCAGTATGATAAAAAAAAAGAAAGAAGAAAACCAAATTATGAGTATCAAAAATAAAAAGGGTGAATCTACCTCCAATGAAGAGGAAATCAAAAAAATAATGAGGAATTATTTTTCCCAATTGTATGCACATAAATATGACAATCTTAGTGAAATGGATGAATATTTACAAAATCACAAGTTGCCCAGATTAACTGAAGAGGAAGTGAATTACCTAAATAACCCCATCTCAGAAAAAGAAATCAAACAAGCCATCAAAGAACTCCCTAGGAAAAAATCTCCAGGGCCAGATGGGTTTACTAGTGAATTCTATCAAACATTTAAAGAACAATTGATTCCAATACTCTACAAACTATTTGGGAAAATTAGTGAAGAAGGAGTCCTACCAAACTCTTTCTATGACACAAATATGGTACTGATTCCTAAATCAGGAAGAGATAAAACAGAGAAAGAAAATTATAGACCAATTTCCCTCATGAATTTAGATGCAAAAATTCTAAATAAAATATTAGCCAAAAGACTCCAACAACTTATCACAAAAATAATACGCTCTGATCAGGTAGTATTCATTCCAGGAATGCAAGGATGGTTTAATATTAGGAAAACCATCAGTATAATTGAGCACATCAACAATAAAACTAGCAGAAACCACATGATCAGCTCAATAGATGCAGAAAAGGCTTTTGACAAAGTACAATACCCATTCCTATTAAAAACACTAGAAAGTATAGGAATAAATGGAGCCTTCCTCAAAATAGTTGATAGCATCGATTTAAAACCATCAGCAAGTAGTATATGCAATGGGGATAAACTAGAAGCCTTTCCAATAAGATCAGGAGTGAAACAAGGGTGTCCACTATCACCCCTCTTATTCAATCTGGTACTAGAAACAACAGCAGTAGCAATTAGAGAAGAAAAAGAAATCAAAGGAATTAAATTAGGTAAAGAAGTGACCAAGCTATCACTCTTCGCAGATGATATGATGATATACTTAGAAAATCCTAGAGAATCAAGTAAAAAAACTACTAGAGACAATAAATAAATTTGGCAAAGTTGCAGGATATAAAATAAACCCACATAAATCCTCAGCATTCCTGTACATCTCTAATGAAACTCAATAGCAAGAGATAGAAAGAGAAATCCCATTTAAAGTCACTGTAGACATTATAAAATATTTGGGAATCTACTTGCCAAAACAAACCCAGAATCTATATGATCACAACTACAAAACACTTCTCACACAAATAAAAGCAGATCTAAATAGTTGGAAAAATATCAATTGCTCATGGCTGGGTCGAGCTAATATAATAAAAATGACAATTTTACCCAAACTAAACTATATATTTAGTGCCATACCAATCAATTTACCAAAAAACTACTTTCTAGAGTTAGACAAAATAATAACAAAATTTATTTGGAAAAACAAACGGTCTAGAATATCAAGGGAATTAATGAAAAGAAATGCTAGGGAAGGTGGACTAGCTATGCCACATCTTAATCTGTATTATACAGCAGCAGTCATCAAAACTGCTTGGTACTGGCAGAGGTGTAGAGTAGTGGATCAATGGAATAGATTAGGTGCAGGAGACCCAGCAGTTAATGAATATAGCAATCTATTGTTCGATAAACCCAAAGACCCCAGTTTTTGGGATAAGAATGCACTATTTGACAAAAACTGCTGGGAAAACTGGAATACAGTATGGCAGAAACTGGGCATAGATCATTATCTAACACCATATACCAAAATCAAGTCCAGATGGGTGCATGATCTAGGTGTAAAGGATGATACTGTAAGCAATTTGGGAAAGCAAGGAATAGTTTACCTGACAGATCTGTGGAGAGGGGAAGACTTTAGGACCAAACAAGAATTAGAGAGCATTATAAAATGCAAAATGGATAATTTTGATTACATTAAATTGAAAAGCTTCTGTACAAACAAAGCCAATGTAACCAAGATCAAGAAGGAGGTGGGAAATTGGGAAAGAATTTTTACAACTTGTGTCTCTGATAAAGGACTCATCTCTAAAATTTATAGAGAATTGAGCCAAATTTATATGAATACAAGTCATTCCCCAATTGATAAGTGGTCAAAGGATATGAACAAGAAGTTTTCAGAGAAAGAAATTAAAGATATCTATAAGCATATGAAGAAATGCTCTAAATCACTATTAATTAGAGAAATGCAAATCAAAACAACTCTGAGATACCACATCCCTCCAGTCAGATTGGCTAAGATGACAAAACAAGAAAGTGACAAATGCTGGAGAGGATGTGGACAGATTCGAACACTAATACATTGCTGGTGGAGTTGTGAACTTATCCAACCATTCTGGAGAGCAATCTGGAATTATGCCCAAAGGATTATAAATAATTTCATCCCCTTTGACCTAGCCATACCACTTCTATGGTTATATCCCAAAGAGATCATAGAAGCGGGAGGAAGACCCATATGTACAAAAAAATTTTTAGCAGCCCTTTTTGTGGTTGCAAAGAATTTGGAAACTAAAGGGGTGCCAATCAATTGGGGAATGGCTAAACAAGTTGTGGTATATGAATGTAATGGAATATTATTGTGCTATAAGAAACGAAGAGGTGACGGATTTCATAATTACCTAGAGAGACTTATACAAACTGATGCTGAGCGAGAAGAGTAGAATCAGAAGAAATTTGTATACAATCACAGACATACCATATCTATGATGACCAACTATGACAGACTGTACTCTTTTCAGCAATGCAGTGATATAAGTTAATCCTAAAAGACTCAAGAAAGTGAGAAATGCGCCATCCAGAGATATAACTAGAAAGAACTGAGCCTGAATCCTGATGGAAGTAAACTAAATGATCTTGTTCTTTTAAAAAAATTATTATTATTATTATTTTTACATGCAACTGGGAAATAAGATATACAGGCACTGGGGTATGGAGATCCGTCTTGTCCTATTGGAAAGTCGGAGGGGGGATGGGAGAGAATATAGGAGAGAGCAGATTGGGCCGGGGGTATTCAGTGGGATTGATGTTTTGGGGTGGTGTATAGGAGAAAGACAGGGAGAAAATTTGTAACTCAAAATCTTGTGGAAATAAATGCTGTAAACTAAAAATAAACAAAAACAATAAAAAAGAATTATTCTGGATTCATCATTATTTCTTACTGCATATCCAATCTGTTGCCAAGGCCTGCTAATTTCACCTCTACCCCACCTCTGAGTTATAGCTCCTGCTGTCCTCTGACACTCTAATGCAAGCCCTCATTACCTCATGCTCAGACTACTGCAGTAACTTGATGTTTCCTCAAGTTTCTTCCCACTCTAATCTATCCTCCATTTATCTACCAAACTGATTTTCTTAAAGTATGCATGAAATACTCTGCCCCCTCTACTTTATCCACTGACTTCTGGCTTCCTTAAAGTTTCAACTAAAATTTCATCTTTTACTGGAAATCTTTCCCCATCTCTCTAAATACTACTGCCTTCCCTCTGTTAATTATTTCATATTTCTCTTGTAAATAGCTTAATGTGCATTAGTGTGTGTGTGTGTGTGGTGTGTGTGTGTGTGTGTGTGTGTGTGTGTGTGTGTGTGTGTGTGTATGGGGGGGGGGGTGTTTGCATGTTGTCTCCTCCATTAGCCTGGGAGCTCCTTGAGAGCAGGGACTATCTTTTTGTAAGCCCAGCACTTAGCACAGTACCTGGCATATATTAGATTCTTAATAAAAGTTTACTGATTAATTGAACAAAAATCTTACTTCCTATGTTTTTAATTCATAAATTTTGTTTTGACATGTTAATTACTTTTTTTATCACACTGATTTTAATATCCAAATAACCTTGCTTCAGTCATGTTGGGAGAAAATAAGTTAATTCTCTTTTGGTCCAGTTTGAGTTTTATTTCATTCTGGGGATACTCTGTTATTCATCCTTTTTAGCTGTTTTCCGATATCGAAGTACTGTAGCCGTTACCCATATGTTTAAAGCCAGCATGATCAGGAAACGGACAAGAACCAGAAGATCCTGTGTGGTCATTAAAGTTGTTATAACTCTTGTTGCACAAGTATAGGCAGACAGGCTCCAGGTCAGGGCACTCACTGCACCAGAATCCCTTGCCTCCCACAAGTACTGGAGCTGGGCAAACTTGCTGGCAGTGCTAATGAAGGTGCACAAATTCATTGCCAAGTCTATTATCCACTTTTGAAGAGAAAGGAGGTACCATCCACCCAGAAATATGGCAATATATGGGATGGCCTGCTTCATGCTTCCATCATAATGAAAAACACACAGCAAGAGGACGACATCTTGTGCAATGAGGATTGGGTATTCCAGGTATGTTAGCAGAGGGTAGCTGTAATAACTCTGGTACCGTAAAAATACAAGGAATCCAACCAGCTCCAGGAGCAAACTTTTGAGGCTGACACCCCGCGAGCTCTTAGCAGAAAGCAGGGCGAAGATCTGCGGGAACTTGATGACCATGCACACCACTAGCGTGCTCCAGTTGCAGAACTGGAAGAGCAGCCCCTGCTCCATGGTGGCTCGGGGTCCCAGGCTCCACTCCCACGCCACCCGCCTCCCCTAAGCAGCAGCTCAGCCTAAGCAGCTTCGTCCCCCAGCATGTTAATTACTTTTTGACTAACAAAACTCCCATTGTACCTTTCCATAAAACGTTAAACAAAACTAATATATTTATGATCAATGTTGCATACATCTTTTTTTTTTAATTGGTTGTTATATTTTTTTTTTTTATAAAGCAATTGGGGTTAAGTAACTTGCTCAAGGTTACACGGCTAGTCATTATTTATGTGTGGGTGCTCATTTTCTGAGGCCAGATTTGATCTCGGGTCATCCCAACTCCGAGGCCAGCGCTCTTACTCACTGCGCCACCTAGCTGCCCCTGCATACATCTTCTTATTCTTATACTTGACCATTTCTTAACAGAAAAGAAGTGTACTTTAAAATAGTCAATTGGAGCCAACAGTTGGCCATTGTTTTTAAACGTCTTTTTGCGTTGTCTTTTTTAAAATATCATTTCCATCATTGAGAATATTGCTGTTCTGTATCAATTTATACAAATCCTCCCATGTTTCTCCAGATTCTTCATATTTACTATTCTTTATGGGACAACAATATTCTATTAAACTCACAAACCATAATATGTTTAATTATTCACCAATTGTTAAACACATTATTTGTAGCTTTTTCTTATTGTAACAGTACTTCTGTGAATATTTTGGTACATAAGACTAATCTGCCCTCTTGGACCAAACATAATGAGTCAAATAAAAGCTTAACAACTTTACAGTTATTTGGAGACAACTATCATGTCTCTCCTAAATCTTTTCTTATCCTGGATAAATATTTCTGGTTCCTTTAATCAATATTTGTATGGAATAGTTTTGATTTACCAAATTATCCTGTTCCTTTTTTTCTGACCTGAGTGCTCCAACTTTTTAATATTCCTTCTAAAATGTTTCACTCAGAGTTGGACATAGCATTTCATATGGCTGGACCAGGACAGCAGAAAGCAGGGATGTACTTTTCCATTCAATATTGATAGCAGTATAGAAGGAGATGTTGAAGAGGCAAGACAGAAGGCATTTGCTGGGAAAAAGTTGATGAAGGAATCATAAAAGTAGGAGAGGGATAATAGAGGTAGAAATGTTACCTATGGGATACTTCAAAATTTGAAATAGGAGGGAAGAGGAAAAGGAAGAAAAATTGAGGGAACTCTTACTAGATCATTTAGTCTAAGTAAAGCAAGAGATATTATCTGCTCAGAATAAAGAGAAACAGTGCTGGTGTTGTGGGTTTAGAGAAAGTGAATGAATTTTAAAAGAGTTACCATGAAGAATTATGTATCAAGTGAACTACAGATTAGTATGAGTATTTCTGATCAGCAGTGAAGACCCTGAACTTAGAATGAGTGTGCTACAAAGCACAGTTTTATGCCTTTTTTCTAGCAATGCTCAGATTAGTCTAGGAATGAAAACTGGAAAAAAAAAATGGGTGGATTGCCAAACTGCATAAAATGGAAGGTAAAAATAAGTTTTTTGCATAAAAATAGCTTCTAGTAAATTTTAATAAATTAATACCAGACCACAGTGAAATGGATAAGTATCTTATGATCACAGGCTCAGACACTCATTGTTGGATGGGACCTTTAAGGTCATTAGGAACAACACCCTCATTTCATAGATTAGAAAATGGAGTCCCAGTCAACTTAAATGACTTGCCCAGGTTCATACAGCAAGATAAGTGCCTGAGGTAGGAGTAAAGTCCAGGTATTACAGACTCAAGGCTCAGTATTTTAGCCAATGCAGCATGCTACCTCTTCTTCATATATTATTTAAAGTGAATTTCATGGCATCCTGATACACATGATATTATGTGTCTACTTTCGGAAAACCTACTTTTAAACTCAGCGATAAGCTTCCTCCTTCACTTCCCTAGGAGGGAAAATACTACTCCACCTTCTCCACTACAACACTACCTCCCTCCCTCTCATCCCTAACAAGGAATAATCTCCAAGAATTATGATGATCTAAACAGGGAGCTGATGGGCTTGACAGAGGTGGGTTATGGAGGCAGTTTTTCCATTAAAAAGAATTTAATACTCAAAATAATAAGTATTTAATACTTAAAGAGCAAAAAAGAATATTGGAAATAAAGAAATGGATAAAAGAGAGTAAATAGAGAATGAGATTTGGCTTTCTGTAGCATAATTTAACACAAAAGATTTTTGGACATCTAAGGATGTGTTCCAACTTAAGATAAAGGAAAAATGTTCTAGTCTAATGGCATACTTATTTGAGTACAAGGGCTAAGAAAAGAAAAGACCAGAAAGTCAACCAGCACAGACAGTACTTCAGGGAAAATAAGTGGGAAGAATGATATTCATGACCTCAAAAGTCTATGCAATAACATGCAAAAAGTAGTTTATTCGTGGGAGTAAATACATTATAGGTAAAATGGAGACTTAGTGGAATGGGGCTTATGATTGAAATGCTACAGTATGAGGACATTTACCTTCCTCAAAATTTGGCAAGATCATTCTTCACTGTGTTTCAAGAAGGTACACACTTGTATGAAGATCTATGAACCTGAGCAGAGTGACAAGCATGATGAAGAACATTTGGATAGGAAAAAGGGGAAGGAAAAATGTAGTGGTATTTTGGCAGGAATATACTATAGATCATATAGCCAAATTAAGGAAAAGGTTATGATGAAGGACTTTTAATAATTTAATCCTCTGCTGTAGGCTACTTTCTAACATAAGGAAGACATATGATAAACTCTCAATATAATAACATAAAAATTTAACCTTCAGAAGGTAGAGGAAGTAACAAGAGAAATTATTACACTGAACCTAATTCTGATCAAAAGGAGGGACTTACAGGGAAAATGAAAATCATGGCAACTTCAAGTAAAGTGATCATGTCATCACTGAAGTTAGTCTGACACATATCCTAGATTGCAGGAAAATTGATTTCAGAAAGTTCAGAGAAAACAAATATGATTTTTGGGATGGAGATTCAAAAAGGCAAGATAGATCCAAAAGGGATAGGAAAAACAAAATTCTAATCACAAATGAGTTACATTGAGCTATAATGGGAACTTCGGTGAGCTCAGATCTAAAAAGAAATTAATACAATTAAAACAACTTATACATAAGTTGGGATTAAACTTTTTAAGTGACATCAGGCACAGTTCTAAGAAATATCAGAAAGGCAAAAGCCCATGACCTAATGATTTTGAAAAATCAGCAAGTGTCACAGGCAAAATATAGTCAGATTTCAGGAAAGCATTTGAGAAAGGTTTTCACAAGACAGAGTAACATAACTTAATGGTCTTGTAAGTGGACTGAATAAATAAATGTCAACATGGAGGGAGGTCTCTAGTGGCATGCTGTAGGGAGTTATTTGCCATTTTTTATTCTAAATACAATTATTTGCAACACTTAGTTGGCAAGATGATCAAATTTTTTATTGGAGTGTATGAGACTAGAAGTGATAGCTGTTGCAATGCATAATTGGACCCTAAACAGATGGGAAGCTATGTGGTATGGTACAGTATGGTATGATCTGTCAATCTAGAGACCTGGCTTTAAATCCCAGTTCCACCAGTGAATAGCTGCATGACTTTGAGAAAGCCATTTCATCTCTGGGCCTCAGGGTTCTCATCTTTAAAGTAAACTATCATTAGACTACATAATCTTTAATGTTTCTTCCAGTTCAGACATTCTGTGCTCTTGATATCTTAGAAAATGTGGGTCAGATCTAATTGGGATTTAATGGGGATAAATGTAAAGTCATTCAATGAGGTTCAAAAAAAATCAACTATACATGAAAGGAGTGGTAGAAGCAAGGCTCAAACACAGCACTGCATATGAAAACAACCTCAGGGTTTTAGTGAATTGCAAACATAATATGAATCAACAGTATGGCATATCAATCAAGAAAGCTAATTAAGTCTTAGTTTATATCATAGAAATATATCATCCAGAACAAATAATTCATTGGTTCTACTACTTACTCCGTACGAGTCAGACCATTTTTAGCTCAGGGCACCATATTTTAGGAAGGACACCGACAACTTGTATCCTCAGTTCAAAAGGAGGTGACTGGGATGATGAAGAGACCCCAATCCATGCTACATGAGAAATGCTGAAGGATCAGGCTCTTGAGCCTGGATAAGGGAAAACTTGGATTGGGAACATCTTCACTATATTTCAATATTTGAAGCATTATTATTTTAGGGAGCAATTAGATTTATTCTTTTTGACTGTGGAAAGCAAAATTATAAACACTGAGTGGAAGTTATAGGGATACAAAACTCTGCCCAACCTAAGAAAGAATATCTTGATAATGAAAATTGTCAACAAATAAACAGAGTATATGATGTTCACCATCATTAGAAGCATTCTAGCAAGAGCTAGAAAACCATTTACCAGGGATGCTATGGAAGGACTTCCTATTTTAGGTGGGAGGTCAGGTACAAATGCTGTCATTTCAGATTCTGAGAGTCTATGCTGCTATGATAAGGACTGCCATCTTGTTATGTTACTAGTTTTTGTCTTTTTTTTTTGGAGGGGGAAAGGCAGGGCAGTTGGGGTTAAGTGACTCGTCTACGGTCACACAGCTAGTAGGTGTGAGGTGTCTGATGCTGGATTTGAACTCAGGTCCTCCTCACTCCAGGGCTGGTTCTCTATTCATTGTGCCTCCTAGCTGCCCCTATGTTACTAGTTTTAGAGAACACAGATACATTCTACATCAGTGATCTCACTGACAAGAGGAACTCTCTGGGAAAGAAACTCCTGTTTCCTTAGTAAACTTAGTCTTTCCTTGTAAAACCTAGTCTTATAATATTGTCTTTCTGTCAAACTAAAATAGAAATAGGGAGTCACAAAAACCATAATAAGGTTCCTTAGTAAGTGCACCATATATTGACTTAGATAACCACATATTAACATTATGTTTTATTTTATTTATTTTGTTAAATATTTTCCAGTTACATTTTAATGAGTTGGGCCAGACTCAGAAATCCTGCCTTTGACACCTCTGGCCTTAAGCACTAAGAAGTTAAATGATTTGTGAGGGACACATAACTCTGTGTGTGTGTGTGTGTGTGTGTGTGTGTGTGTGTGTGTGTGTGTGTGTGTGTGTAAAAGTATGTATATATAAAGTGGGGCTTGAACCAGGTCTTCTTGGTTCTGTGGATGGCTCTCTATACCAAACTACCTCTCTTTTACAGGATATTTCCCTTGAATTATATTTTTAGGGGCTTAACTTGCTTCCTTTAAAATATGTATCATTCTGTTTATAGAATGTCATGGTGTTCACTAGAACCAGTGTAGTCAGAGAATGTTCACAAATGACAATGTCACCAACAGTATTGCTACCTTGATAGTAAATGATCAGAAATTAATAGATTCTAAAAGGAGAAAAGCACAATTCAGTTGTAAGAACTGTCATGGTACATGTCAAGAGTATGGTATTAGGAATGATTAAAACCTGGGTTTTAGTTCTGACTCTGGCATAAGCTAATGTCTCAGGTGCCCAAACAGGCAATTCCTGAATAAGGATTTAGTTAAGTATCTACTATATCTCAGTTGGGGCAGCTATGTAGTGTAGTAGATAGAGTGCTGGGCCTGGAGTCAGGAACACTTACCTTCCTGAATTCAAATCTGGCCTCAGTAACTTTTACTAGTTCTCTGACCCTGGATAAGTCACTTAGTCCCACTTGCCTCAGTTTTCTCATCTGTAAAATGATCTGGAGAAGGACATAGTAAATCACTCCAGTATGTTTGCCAAGAAAACCTTGAATGGGGTCAGAAAAAGTCAGATACAACTGAAAACAACTCAGCAGCAACAACAAAATGCCTCTTCCATGGTGCTAGGCACTGGGAAACATAGACAAAAATGAAATATGCACTGAAGGAGCTTGCATTTTATTGAGGTAAACAACATTATACACATATACATAAATACAAAATATATACAAAGTAGCTTAAGGGCTAATAAAAGCTGGAGATTTTAAAGGGCAAAAGTGAAGAAGGGGAATATTTTTGAGACATGAAAGAGAATAACAGCATAGGTACCAAGTGAGAAGATGAATTTTCATATATGGATAATAAGAAGTGAATAAATATGAGTAATTTGAAATAAGTCTAGAAAGCAGACTATAGTCAGATTGTTAAGGGCTTTAAGTGTCAAATTGAGGATTTTGTATTTTATTGTAATATCACTAAGGAGCCATTTGATCTTTTTTGAGTGGGGGAGGGGTCATCATCAGATCAATGCTTTAGGGATATTTCTTCATCAAGTGATGATGATACTCTTGAACTAGGATAGTAGCCATAGAAATATTAGGGAAACAGAACTGAGAGGTTTTGGAAACTGATTACATATAAGGAGTTTGGGGGAATTAATAGAATGTCTCTGGTGTTTTGAAGCTGGGTGACCAGAAGGATGGTGGCACTCTCAACGTAAGTTGGTAAATTAGGAAGAGGAGTGGAGTTGGGGTAAAAGATACTGAGCTCTTGTTTCAATGTATTAGGTTTGAGATGCTTATGGGATAAGCCAACTGGAGGTAACCAATAGTTAATGCAGAACTGGAGCTTAGGAAAGAGAAAAAAAGAATGAATGGATAGATCTGAAAGTCATTCAAAGAGAAATGATAAATAAGCCTTGGTTTCCTTATCTACAAAATGTGGATAATAATATTTCCTTTATATCATGCATGCAAAAGATATTTAGAATTATAAAGGACACAGAAAATGTTGTGGATGTTATTTATGCCAAATAAAGCTTTTAAAATTTTGTGTAATTGCCCCATAAATATTAATATATGACACTGAAAATTAGAAATCTGACTTCATCCTTAGGACTCTATTAATTCTGTCAAGTGGTTGTCTTCTTATGCTTTCTGATCAATATACTAGGGCTGTGCAATTCTTGAAGATCTTTTGTAGGTTTCTACAACCTATCATGTTAGAATTTCATGAGAGCATTGAATATGTTTTCTAACAATAGCTTCAAGGTTCTTTCATATCTCCTACAACTTTGTTGTGTAGCATAAGCTGAATGAGAATGGATGCACCGAAGAGGAATAGTTTCACTTTATCAGTAAAGGTCTATAAATCAAACAATTGCAACAGAAAATATACAGGGAGTAAAATAGTACCTTAGTCTTGTATAAATTAATGAAGATATAATTTCAATACTCATTTATTCACTCATTTACAATTCGACTATTTACTGATCAATCAGTCAACGAGCAGTGTTTATTAAGTGCTTACTACGGGCTAGATAATGTGATAAGCACTGGAGACAGAAAAAAATAGTGAAATAGTCCTTGTCCTCATGGAGCTTACATTCTAATCCAATAAAGGAAAAAGCATTTATACAAATGTATATAAAGCATCTATAAAAGATGAATACAATGTCATTCTAGGATGGAATGTGCTCTAAAAAGGAGAGCAGATCAGGAAACCTTTCAAGTAGAAGATGGTGCTTTAGCTAAATTTTGAAGGAAACCAGAGATTCCAAAACATAGAGATGAAAGAGGAAGAACATTCCAAGCACTGAGATTGCCTGTGCAAGGGAACAGAGCTGAGAACTGGGTGAGGAATAGCAAGCTGGCCAGTATAGCTAGACTGGAGAAGGCATGGAGAGAAGCGATATGTAAAAAGCCTACAAGGATAAGAAAGACAAAGTTGTGAAGAGTTTTAAATGCCAGTCAGAGTTTATATTGGATGCTAAAGGTAACAGAGAGTCACTGGAGGTTATTGAGTGTGTAAGTGTGTGTGTGTGTAGGGGGGGTGACATGGACAAAAAAATCACTTTGGTAGCTATGAAAAGAATGACTTGGAGTGAGAGAGATAAGGCAAGGAGCCCAATCGGAAGCTACTGCAAAAGACAAGTTGAAAACTGATAAGAGAGAGGTACAGATGTGAGATGAGTTATGGAGATAGAAGGAAGGTAAAAACCTATTCTAGGCTCTGTGGAAGATACAAAGATTATTAGAAGAGACAGTAAAGTTGATATTTTTAAAGATGAAATAATAGGAAAAACAATAATTATCAAAACCTTTGCTTATAAATACTAATAATTGTAATGCAAGAGTAGAACTAAGTTAGGGAAATCATTATTATGAAGATAAGTGGAAGATAAAAGTAGCCACACACCTCTTACATTTATTCAGAAAAAGCCTGGTTATGAACAGATAGAAAGTGAAGGGAGCAAATCAATTAATAAGCATTTATTCATTAATTCATTTATTCATTAATTCATTAATAAGCATTTCATAAGTGCTTACCATGTGCAGAAAACATCTCATACCATGAAGCAAACAATTTATGACTACAACATTCTTACAAAGGACTATTAATTCCAAATGGAATCAGGAAGAATGGAATGATTGTGTGTCTAAATGAGGATATAGTAGGTATATAGGGTCATGAGGTAGCTGGCTGTGTCTTTTTGGTTCTTATGGCAATACTTTTGAGATAGAGGTTTTAAACAACATGCTATATAGGTTGATGTGTGAACTATTTAGACAACCAAGTGCATTTCATCTCTTTGCAAATACTTTAGCAAGCATGGAATCAGATTTGAAAGTTTTACTATTAATTTTGCTTGCTTTGATATTGATTTCTCTGATATTAAAAGAGGTACTATTATTAATACTATTTTACATGTAATTGGGAAATAAGAGGAAGGGATATCCTGGGGGACTGCTATTTTGGGGAGGTGGATGGGGGAAAATTTGAGAACATTTGTAAAACAAAAACTGGAGGAAATGAATGAAATAAACCAGAAGTTAATAAAAAAAAAAGTAGAGGAGAATAAAATAAATAATTTTAAGAAGGGAAAGTTTTATCACAGTCTATTTCATTTTTTCTAAAAACTATTTTTTTTCATATTAAATATGCAGGCTTAAAAACCGGTAAGAAAAACACATGGGAGTAGTCAGAGAAGAGCATTCATAGTGTAGGGAATACAAAGCCTTCACCACATCACATACGCAGAGGTCTAATTTTTCATCTGGAGAGGAATGACTTCGAAAACAAAGCTTGTGCAACAAGACATTAAATGAAACATTTTGAGTCGCATGGAATGTTGATAATATTTTTCTAAAGTAGGGTTCAGGTATAGTCCAAATATGATGACTAGATGATGACTCCTTTGTACTGTAGTACAATCTGTTAAATTAAGAAGAGTGAAAAATGGTCCTCAGTTCCATGTGCTCTCTTTCCACTTCTGCAGAAGTGATGAATGATGTCATGGGAGTAAAAAGGGGGCAGAAGATCCTAAGGATTACAACTTTTAGATCTATAAGTCTTCATTTAATTATTACTACTCTAGATGTGAGATGTTTTTCCAGTGACTAAAGGGGTGGACAAATGAAAAATTCAATCACGTCAATATTGATGAGAGACTGTATTCTAATTAAAGAAAACATCACACTAGAAGACTTAAAGAAATTACAGATAAGTAGAAGGATTGCTTACAGGTTCTCCTTGAAGAGGAAAATAAAGGAAGAGGTGGAGCTTTCATCATTCACCCAAAGGTAAACATTAGCATCCTTTCAACTAAGCAACCATATACCTTCATAGGATCACAGATTTAGAACTGGGAAGGACCCCAGAGGTCATCTACTCTGATCTTATTTTACAGATAAAAAAATGTGGCTGAGATATTACATGACTTGCCTAAGGTCACACAGTTAGGATTCAAACTCCAAGTCCTTTAGCTACAGATTCAGCAGAGTAAATTCTTCCATAGTAGAATGCTGACATGACAGTCAATGGCAAGGTGGACTGGGATAAAGAATGGTTGGACATTTTGGAATTATGCCCAAACAGCTATAAAATTGTGCATACCTTTGACCCAGCAACACCACTACTATGTCTGTATCTCAAAGAGATCAAAGAAAAAGAGAAAATGACCTATTAGCACAAACATCTTTATAGAAGCTCTTTTTGTGGTGGCAAAGAATTAGAAACCGAGGGGATGTCCATCAGTTGGAGAATGGCTGAACAAGCTGTTGGTATATGATGGTGGTGGAACACTATTGTCCTCTAAGAAATGATGGATGGTTTCAGAAAAACCTGGGAGGACTTCTATGAACTGATGTGAAGTGAGGCACCCATAAATCTGGCCTATAAGTACCAAAACTCTGTCTAGTACCAAGCATCAAGCTTAGATGAGAGATTATATGCTCAATGGACAGATTATCTTCTGGGCGTACTATTACCCATATACATCTTAAAAGTGATACAAATGAATTTAACACTAAATTTGAGTTCAGTTACACCCCTTGGAACCTGATTATCGGATATCTATCAGCCAATGTACCTATCCTGATCTCCTTATTTCTTTGTTTGTAGAGCAAATGAGTAGATTCCAACATCTGGTATCAAAGAAACCTGGGAGGTGGAGGGCCCAGACAACTATCGTTTCCCTTGTCATAAAAGTCAACAAAGTCTCACCTCTTTCTTATCTGATCCTGGTGATTTGGGGCCCTTAGTAAAGATTTCCTTATTCTACAACCACTCTCCAGTCTCTCACTCCCTCCTGTTTAGCTTTCCCCCCTCTTGCCATCACTCTACTCACTCCAACCACCAAAGCCCTTCACCTGATAATTGGTGCTATTTCTTACCACTTTCCCTCCAAAGGACTCATAATTATTATATCATTATTATCATTATTTTTCCCAGGTACAGGCAGTATGCTAATTGCTTCCATTTTTTATCCCTCATTCACTTCTCTACATGTCTCTATCCTTATCCTGTTAGACCTTCCTAAAGCTGCTGACACTGTCTTCATACTCTCCTTCCTTAGCTTCTAATCTCACCACCACTTGGTTAAATAAAACCCTGACTGACCCCACCCACCTGCTCTCCCCACTGACTGGAGGGCTTCAGAGCAGACTACCAAACTCCTCCCAGTGCCTTGTTTTATAAAGGGCAGAAACTGCACTTTCAGCTCACTCTATTTTGGATCTGCTGCTTTGCCTGGCATCACCTTTACAGATCAAGATGTCCCTGTGTGCTGGATACTCTTTGGTATCCCCATTCCACCCACTTTCCTACCTCCATTTGTGTGCTGCCTCCCCCTGCACCCATTAGATCATAAGCTCTTTGAAGGCAAGGACTGTCTTGCTTTTTATTAATCGTATCCCTAGTACTTAGGACAGCGACTGGCACATAGTAGGCAATTATTAAGTGTTTACTGGACTGGACTTTCACAAACTGTTCTCTCTTGCTAGATGTGTGACTACTCCCTTATATTTTTCTTTGCTGCATCATCATTCATCCACCTCCTCCAACCTTCCAGTCTCACCCACCCCCAACACACCTCCCTAGGCTCTGCCCTGGGCCAACTAATCTTGTCTTTTGACTCCATCTACTTTGGTGATTTCCTTAGATTCCCTGGTTTCAATTACCAACTCAATTCAGATGAGTTCCCAGATTAGTTCCCTAATCTCTCTTGAACTCTAGGGTCTCAGCATCATTTTTCTCTTGGCCATCTCCTTAGGTGTGTGCCATCAGTGTTTCACACTTAACCAGTCAAAAAAAAAAACAAAACAAAAAACCAAAAAACCTTATCCCCCTAAACATCCTTCCTTCTCCAAACTTCCCTATTTTAGTTGAAGGCACCATCATCTTTCTAGTCACCCTTTCTAGTCATCTCTATGTCATTCTTAACTCTTCCTTCTTCATCACTTGTTCCCATATCCTAATAATTGCAGTCTTATAATTTTAACCCATCCTTTCTTTTCTCTCCAATGGCATGTTCACCCTTCTCATTCAGGTCCTCATCACTTCTAACATAGGGAAACAGATTCTTAATATTTTCCCCTGTTCCTAGTCTCTTCCACATGTAGTCCATCATTCACACAGTTGGCAAAATATTCTTCTGAAGGCACAGGTCTGGCTGTTTCACTCTTCTGTTTAAAAATGATCAGTCTTCTAGGATAAAATACAAACTCCTCATCCTGTGATTTAAATCATTCCATATAAAACTGGACTCCAAAATATCTTTTCAGACTTATTTTGTATTATTCCCTTTTACATATTCTATGTTCAGTCCAAACTTCCTTATTTGCTATTCTATGAACGCAGCATTCAACCTTTCATCACTATGCTTTTGCATATACTGTCTTGTCTTCCTTCCTTGTCTTTGTCTTCCCTCCTCCCCTAGCCCTATAAACTTACTCTTTACCTTGGCCTTTTGGAAACCCTTTAAGACTTCAACCCTTCCTTCATGGCTCAATTAGGTGACACTTATTTTGTGAAACCTTTTTCTGATTCCCACTCCTTTTCTGTGAATTCCATCCTCTTCTTCAGATCATCTTCTATTTTTAGTCTATGTACATGCTGCATACCTCCAACTCCCCTAGGAGACTATAAGCTCCTTCAAGGCAGGACCTATTATAATTGTTTTCTTTGATTTCCTAGTACCTAGCACATACCCTTGACCACAGTAAACACCTAATAATTTTTGTTAAAAGTGTATGGAATTGAAATGTCTCCAAACTTGTCAGTGAAAAAAGATGCTATCTTTTTCTGTAAGCAAAGGAGGTAAGGGTATGGATGAAGGGTGGGGAGTGGTCTGGTCTTGGGGAGAAAGCAAAATATTAGAAACAGCTGCTACTTAATTACTCCAAGTGTAGAGTTGTAAAAAGAGAGTAGAGAGAGAGAAAGAGAGAGATAATGAATACTTCTACTGAAGTACTCAATCTGCCATATTTAAATTACAGAAAGGTCTCATACATTATACAAAGTAAAACAAAATAAATATATGGATTTTGTATTCCCACTGCTGAATAAATTTTGGCATTAACATTTTTATTTAGGTAAATGATGAAAAAACAAAATGAACCCAAATTATACTATTATATCATATTAGGAATTGTATAAAATTTTATGGAGGTGGCTGAATATATATGATCTTATATTTCAGAGGGATTTCTCCTGCCTCAGGTGAACCCATGGTTTATAGCGGAGCATCTCAGGCTACTTAGGGGAAACAGTATGTTGTCAGCTTTACCTGCCATCCCAAATAAACCATTTTTGAGAGTGAGACTACCAAAGGTATTAGCCTCAAGAGATAGTCTTCATTTTGTAAAGTATATAGACCAATATCATAAACATATGCTACTAATATTAATATTTAATATAATCTGCCATTCACTGTTGTGTTCAGAATAGCCAAATATTTCATAAATGCGGCCCAGAAACCATATTCCTATGTTCTCCAAGTTTTCCATTCAAAGGTAGAAAATGCCTTCATCTTATCAGTAGAAACACTTTTCTAGTTACTTTTTATCCCCCTTGAGTAATGAAGCCATCATACCCATTCACTGAGGGTCAGCTTGGAGAGTGACTTGGGAGCTCAAGCTCCCTTCCTATGAGAAGAAATGTTCCTATGGCTCTATAAATGCACTGCAAAAGGTTGAAGAGTAACATCCCAGGAGAAAGACTAAGTGCATAGCCTTTTAAATAAGCCACACCAACTTGAAAAAAAAAAACAGAAAACAAAACAGAGGAAGGTTTCTTTTAAAGCTCAAATCCAGGCTTCCTTAAATTGGGGGACATAGATAAGAAAAATGCAAAAATTTTAGGTTCTTTCTTCCCCCACCCCTTAGCAGTAAGGAATAGAGATTCCGTATCAGGGAACCCTGAGGCAAAGATTATGACCCTGCACGGCACCACAGGAAAGAGAGGCAATGACAGATCTAAAGGAAAGAGCCTTGAGGCAGAGTCTTTCTGCATAAGTGTAACCCAGAAGCTAACTGGGACAGTCCCAGAGGAGTAAGTTTGCTAGCAGGAGCGCAAGTCATTTGAGAAGAAGAGTTCTTGATTAGTCCAGAAGCATAACACAATAGGTCAGAACTTCTAAAGAAAGCTCCAAAAGCTAAAATTAGGGTTCACTTAAAAGAAAAAAAATATGGTTTGCCAAAAAGTCCTCAGGAATTCTGAGTTCTAATCCCAGTAACATTCCCTAAGTTTCCGCATGACCCAAGACAAGTTATTTGAGGTTTTTGAATCATGTTCCTTCGAACCACAGTGTGGGAAAACTCCAAGTGGCCTGAGAGGATGTTTAAAAGGGAAATGTTCAACTCATTCAAAGTAAGGTAATATTGATAACTAAGACCTGATGAGGAGTTAGCCCATCGTGGCAGTCAGGGTTGGTTTTGTGATTTCTAGGCTGCCACAGTCCAGCCTCTTTCTTAAATGCTTATTTTAAAAGAACAACTACATAGCTCACTGCATCTGATTAATATTTGGGTTAGTGGTTTCAAATACGGATTGCAGACTCCAGGCAGTAATTAGTAAGAAAGCCAACCGTTTTAAAATTCCATGCCCTTATTCTGATACAATTCAGTCTCTAGTACTTTCAACACATAATACAGGATTGTCATTCCAACAATCTTAGTGCAGTTTTAAACATTAATACTTTAGAGTTTTAATAAGTTTTAATAGCATAAAACCAAACTAAGACTTTTGGGACACTGTATAGTAATTGGTTTCATATGATATTCTTGGAATACATAAGTTAATAAATAAAATGTTTTCTTTCCAATAAAAGGAAATATAAATTAAGGAGTATGATGATACTATCACAACAATAACAAAAATATCACTTATAAAATCTTTGTAATGTTAAGACTTTCAAATAAACATAATTATATCAACAGAATAAGTTATTTGAGATTCCATTGTCCTGACTCCCCCTCCCAATCCTCTGCTTTTCATTTTTCTTAGGCCTTCTGAACTTCTGAGTCTAAATCAAGATTTCTTGAGGTCTATCTCCAAAGAGGTTTGGTTTCAGGTTTCAAAGGCATGTTATTAAACTGGATTACCTGTGAGTAACGGATATACCTGTGTTAGAAACATTCACTTGTGTGAGTAATATAATCTTATGTGTATACTTAGAAAAAGGCAGACTTCTGTATAAAATTACAGTTTTCACATGCTAGAGAGAGCACTTTCATATATGAGAGCTCCTTCCAGATCTTCTATTGAAGGAAGAAGCCCAGGCCAGGATTTCCTACCTGGCTGCAGTACTTCATTAGGACCCCAGTACCAATATCCTCTCTCTCCTCCCACCTGATTCAGTTTCTTATCCCATCATATTGTAAGCACTTTGAGGTCAAGGACTGGTCCTTTGTCTTTCTTTGTATCCCCAGCACTTAGTAATGCCTACACATAATAGGCATTAATAAATTTTTATGTAATTACTGGTCCCCCTGGAGATAAGTATTCTATTAGAAAGCAAATAACCATATATCTATTTATCTATAGATATACTTGCTTCTGTATAGGTCACATACATGCATACATGCACACACACATACACACACATCTTTGACTGCTTCTTGCTCCAACTAACATCCTCCCAAAAAAGATAATACATTTCCTTGCATATAGTTTTTTACTGTTTAATGTACTCTATTTAAGGTGATAGGTTCTACACACCCAGGAAACAGTAAGGCACGAAGGAACTACAGGGATCACTGTACCAAGAGTCAACAGAGTTGGTTTTAGCTTTGCCTTCTCCATTTCCACATGCAAACTTGGACAAGTCACTCATCATCTCTCAGGATTAGTTTCTTTATCTGTAAAAGGAGTTTAGAGTGGATGATTCCTGAGGTTTTTTTCTAGCTCAAACATTCAGGTGCCGATTCTAGTGTCCTTATGTCCATGGGGGTGTTCTTATAGAAAGAAAAGAAGCACTAATTGAAGACAAATGAATATTCCCACAACCAAGGATAGGAGAGTCACAGAATGCATTTTTATCATCAATATTGTTTTTGAAAATATATATGCCACTACTTCCATATCCTTATTTTAAAAAGTGATGTCTCAATAAATTCAATTAAAATATCCATAAAACAATTCTTGGATGTTTCTCCATGGTATAGGAATTTAGCTTTATGGTGCACACAAAGACAAGAGGCAGCATCTTTTCATGGGATAGTATTCACCTCAAATTCTAGTGCTAAACATTTTTCAAAAGATCACCATGAAGAAAATTGTAGTTTAAGTGATATTTGCTGCAAAGGATATGGATGTAGAGAAATTCTATCAGGAACTTGATAAGACTCTCTAAATTGAGTCCACATGTACTTTAGTACTTACTGCTTAAAATTCAAAAGTGGACATAGAGGATAAGAGCAAAAATAGGTTGGAATACAATCTCACAAGTAAATTACAACAGGGAAGACAAAGACATATAGACCATATGGTGATCTTCTATACATCTTAAGTACTTTCTTCAAAAAGCGCTAGACATGGCAAGTGCCAAAAACACCACACACAAAAAGAAACATTCTATTTTAGTAGCAAAGAAATATAACTGATTACAGATGTGAGTGTCTTTTCCAAATCAGCTGTGTAACAATAAACCACTAATTTGGAGCAAAGATCAAAATCAATACTAAGTTAAAGAAAGGATTAAAAAAATGAAAGAGTATGACATGGATTGTGGCATCTCCAACCTATTTAGAAAAGCTATTGTTTAAAATTAGGGAGGTAGGGGAGGAGCCAAGATGGCGGAAAGGAAGCAGTAACCTCACTGAGCTCCTCTATCACTAAGGCTCAAAGGGTGAATCTGAGTGGAATCCAGAGTGATGGAGCCCACAGGAAGACGAAGTGTGGCAGAGTCCAGCCCAGGAGGTTGGACAGGACAAGCACGGAGCGTGTGGGGTCAGCACAGCTCAGACCTAAGAGCAGACAAGCATACTACACCAGAGAGAGAAAAAGCCCCAGCCTGCAGACTTACCAAGGACACATCATTGGAGCCAGGTAGGAGAGTCGGGCCCCCAGGGGAGAGAGAGGCTTCTCCAGCTGCATTCAGCCCCCAGCCTGGAAGTTTAGAAACTGCCTGCCTGTATAATACAGGGGTTGGAATGGCAAAGTAAATTCTAGCTGCTCTGATCCTCCCATCCCTCCTTCATGAAGCAGAAAAACCCAAAGATAAGTCTCCCACCCAGATTGAAATCCCAAGTTAATGGAAATAGCCTCAGGCTTGAGAGTCTCCAAGAAGGGGTATAACTGAAATAGCCAGGAGTCTCAAGAGAAGAAAGGGAGGGGTCCCAACAAGCCCCACCTCACCAACAAAAGCCTATTTATAGCCCAGAGATATAGAGGTAGAAATCTGAAGTGGTCAGACTCACCCCCACCTATGCATCTACATTCCTTACTGACTTCCCTGACTTAGCCATAAACTAGCCACCCAGAGGTATTCAAAATCAAGGATCAGGCCCTAAACTCATAGCCTGAGAAACTAAGAAACAGGAAATCAGGATGGGAAGGAAGGAAGCTGAGAAGGAGAAGGGGAAGGCAAGAAAGTCTATTCGAGCCTACTACGTAGGGCAAGAACAACCAAATACACAGGACAATATAGATTCTCTACCCACACCTGAGACCACAGAAGAAAACATGAACTGGTCTCAAGCCCAAATAGCATTCCTGGAGGAGCTTAAGAAAAATTTTAAAGACCAAATCAGAGAAGCAGTGACCAACTTGGAAAAAAGTCTCAAAAGTAAAATTAGTGAATTAATTGGAGAAAATACCTCCCTAAAAAAGGACCTTCAAAAATTAACTGAAGAGCATAATTCCCTAAAAATTAGATTCAATCAAACTGAAACTCAGAACTCTATGATGCAGCAAGAGTCAATCAAACAAAACAAGACGATCGAAAAATTGGAAGATAATGTAAAATATCTCACTGGAAAAACAACTGACCTAGAGAACAGATCCAGGACAGACAACTTAAGAATTATTGGTCTACCAGAAAGCCATGATGAAAAAAGCAGCCTAGACAACATCTTCCAAGAGATTGTAAAATTAGGGAGGTAGGTGGTACCATAGTGAATAGAGCACTGGCCCTGGAGTCTGGAAGACTCATCTTCCTGAGCTTAGTGACTTGCCCAGGAGTACACAGCTCTGTTTACCTCAGTTTCCTCATCTGTAAAAATGAACTGAAGAAGAAAATGGAAAACCAATCTTTGCCAAGAAAATATCAAATGGTGGTACAGAGTCAGACATGAATGAACAACAAAAACAACATTATTTAAATTAGAAATGAATAAAAAGTATTAAGAGACATCAACAAAGGCTACTACCATTTGCAAAGACATTTAGAAAGAAAATAAATCACCACAATGAGAAAATGAAAAGAACCTAGAAATGGCCTCACCCATAAGTAGATCTCCATATTAATCTCAGAGAATATTTAATAAGCCTGTTTTAAAATTTGTTATGTAAGAGGATAGGGACAAGAAGAAGTAGAATAAAAAGAGGTTTGCTGGAAACTTGGAAAGAGACTCAGCAAAGGCAGACAACCTGAAGTTAGTTAAGAATAAAAGTGAGGGGTGGCTAGGTGGCGAAGTGAGTAGAGTGTTGGCCCTGGAGTCAGTCGGACCTGAGTTCGGATCTGGCCTCAGACACTTAACGCACACACAAACAAAAACCTAGCCGTGTGACCTTGGGCAAGTTACTTAACCCCAATTGCCCTCCAAAAAGCAAAAAAAAAAAAAAAAGAATGAAAGTGAAAGGACAATGATCAGATGAATGGTGGAAAAGATCTGTCAAGATTTATCCAATACTCTTCTGTCAGTGACAGTAGAGTTCTGACATTTGCACTCTAAAATCATAGTCCCTGATGTACTATATAAACAAGTAGGAAAGAAAGGTGAGAAGAGGAATTAGACTAGAAGAAATATTATACAAATATGTTAAATCTGTGGTAGAGGGAATGATCCTCAATATATCTAGAAAGGGGGGGGATAACAAATGTTTTTTTGGGGGGGAAAGGTAATCACACGTATCATTATCCCCTA
Organism: Gymnobelideus leadbeateri; assembly: GCA_011680675.1. Lineage (NCBI taxonomy): Eukaryota > Metazoa > Chordata > Mammalia > Diprotodontia > Petauridae > Gymnobelideus > Gymnobelideus leadbeateri. The sequence goes on from WOXC01009654.1 coordinate 67,377, forward strand.
TCTCTGCTCAAAGGTGACTTGAGATTATACCAATAACTCCCAACTCACATGTTTGCTTTCACCCCTGCACATCATATTTATTAGAATAATAAGTACATATACTGTGGGTATGCATTAATTAGATGCATACTATAGAAGTAGGCAAGCTTTCACAAACAAAACTCTATAAAAGATTACATCTTGATAGTCATGCAATTGACAAAAAAAAGCAAAGAGAAAGCAACATTCCATTGTGCTATCATTTATTATTATTTTTAAACTGTCCTATTTGATAAGAGCAAAATAATGTTTTAAAGGCCCTCCTCCAAGAAGGCCTTGTTTTCTGCACATGTGTCAGAATAATCCAAATTTTTTTTAACAACAAAGATAAACTTAGTTCAATGATCCTCTTGGTTATTAATATCAAATGAGAAATAAAGTAGAAAGATGAATATTCACCAAAGATGTTTGCTATTGGAATAGAGGATATCCAGTACAGAATACAAAGGGAAAAGATAAGGTCTTCCAGATGGCATATCAAGCCTCCACCCCCACCATCATAATCCAATAAGACAGACCCAAAATCACTTAAAAGAGGTCAGTATTATTATCCACATGTCAAACATCAAGAGACTAAAAGATGCCTATCATCAAGATATTGATAAGTAGGGGGACAGATAGCCAACAGAGAGGTGTATTGAGGATGGACAAATTCTAGAGAAGGACAGAGCACTACAACCAGAATCAAAGAGAAAAGAGTACCCTCAATAGCTTTTAGGATATTGTATAGTGCTTTTAAGACCTGAAGCTTTTGCCTGAAACAAAGGCTCATATTCTTTATTGATATTATTCTGGTGATGCTGGTAGTATGTTCAAGTCATAGATTAATCTTTGAAGGATTAAATCTGTGGGTCAACCAAAGGACAATGAAGAAGATCAAGGTGAGTATGAGTGAGTAGGCTGCAAAATATTACCTACAGAGAACGGTAGAGGAAAAGTTGTCTGATGGACACCATCAAGGAGATGTTTCTTCCTCAGTAACTTCTGGATATAACCCTCTCCACCCCTTCACACAGCCTACAGTTGTGCCCTCTCTTGTAACAACAACACAGAATTTTTTTAAAAGTTAAGGAAAAAAACAACAGTAACTATACCTGACAATCCATCTATTTAGTATTCCCTAATCTCTCTTCTGAGAGGTGTGAGATAACAATTTATCTAATATTTATTAGATAAATGTTTGTTTATCTAATAAGTCTAGCTAATAGTTACTACTTCAACAATTCAAGACATATTTTCTCAAATGTCTCACTACTGATAACTGACAGAAGAATTCTATTTTCCCCCCAGATTATTTCTCTATTTTTATAAATTAGAGGAACATTCTAATTTTAAAAATAATACTATTAATGGTGTTTTTGAGGTGAAGGTTGCAGACTATAAAAAGAATGGAATATGGTTTTGCTGGTTTAACAGACCACCTGAAATAATAACCTGGTTATTCAGACTCAAGGGAGAATGAAATAATTCAGATAGTTTTCATTATTATTTATAAATGAGGCTATTTCTACACAGAACAAAGGAAAATTTTACTTATAAAATGTGATTTATTCAGAAAAAAACTTCTGGAATTTTTCAATTACAAACTAAAAAGCATAATCTTCAGATTCAGTATAATAACTATTTCCAAATGCTTTGCATGACTTCATATTTATAAAAGGTATTATATTTCTTGCCTTCACAATGGATGGGGGAGGCTATGGCAGCAGGGAATTTGGAACTAAAAATAAAAATAAAGTTACAAATCCTAACTATTCCTAACTTTTAACATAACAATGAATATTCTAAATGATAAAAGATCTTGCTGCAGTTCTGGGGTACCAATCTACTTTAGTTTAGTATTTTGTGGATATTTTCTGTTTGTGCAATGACTGAAGATTTTATTTCTTTACATTCTTACTACTTGGATGTTTTAGCAACATTTATCTTTTATCTTATAGGCTCTTGTTTTATTCGCAAAACCAGATATTTTGCTAATTTAAAATGGTAAGTGAAAGTTGTAATTTACAATGGAATGTATTGAACATACAATTGATGGCATGCTTTTTCACAAGATATTTACCATGCATATATTTATTTATAATGGCAATGCCTACTGTTAACCCTGTACTCTTAATTGGCATTAATAAATTTACCTTCAGTCTTTAACAGCTACTAGTATACAATCTGGTGGTTAAAAAAACATACTAACAATTTAAGGAAAAATATGGACAAAATGTGAAATCTTTGACTTGATTTGCAAAATTGGAACAGGGGACATAGTACTATTCTAGAACTAATTTTTGATTGGACTCTAGGAAAAACTACTTATATACAAATTAAGACTCCTTGAAATTTAGTCGTCTCACTCCTGAAATGTTGCCTAGAAAGTTATAGTTTAAAAACACAATTATTTTAAAGATGCTATGCATGCTATATTCAAATCCTGCTTGTGATTTCATTAGTGTGGGGAACTATCTGTCAATGTAGACTGACATGTAGCCCATTACTTAGTAGGAAGTTGTCAGCTGCAGATAGTCGTTAAGTGACTTGCCCAGAGTCACAAAGCTAATGAAGTATAAGAGATGGGATTTCACCCCATGGCTACCTTACTATAAAACCAGTACACTTTCTATTCATAATACTAAGTGGTCTCTATACTTTTGCCCCACTGAGGCACTAGGGAAATGAAATTGTCAAATATGAAGGAAAAAATGCTTTTTAATATGTCTGGGTTTTTCCCCCCTTTTAAGATTTTGATTTTGTGATTGGAAAGATGCTCCTGAAGGGAAATTTGTGGAAGAGGGGAAACTGTTAGATTAAAGTCATCATATAAAAGCTAATACATATTTAATGAATCTCTGTGGATTGTGCAAGGGGGGGTTACTTTTGGTTTCCAGGGAAATCTTAGCACCTTTTAGAACCTTTACAACACAATATAGACTCTTCCATACAGCTCCCTACCACCTTCTTATCTGAACAGCTTCACTTCCCAACAGACAAGAAATATTCTGGCAAAATGGACCACTCTCAGATGACAAGAATAATAAAAAAAAATCATTATTCCTGGGAAAATTCTGGTCGTATCAGGTTATTGAATGACTTTTCAGAAGTAGAGAACAAGCTGCAATAATCTTTATTTAGAGAGCTGGTAACTAGTTGAATTTTTGAAAAGAGATGGAAAACAAACTCTGCTCTTCCCCACTGTCTTTACATTCAATTTTAACCATCATATTAAAACTGAGAGACAAACTAAATCCCTTGGCAGTAGGACACATCACTATTACTTGTCTGCTTACTGAAATTGTAACTAAGAGAATAGTTACTGCCAGAATCCTTTGGCAAAATCTAGTACTAATCTGTTACGAAGTCCACGAGAGCTGGTATAGTGATACAGGGAAATGAAAATGAAACATTTTGAAACTTGAAGACAAATCCAAAATACATATCCAAGACTGCCCTATGCCTCCAGAGCCATGGAAATAACTGTAAAAATTGGACCCTGTTAACATTTCATATGACCAACACCAAATCAGACTGCAATAATAGCAATCTTTATGAGGAATTGCTTTTCCTTATCAAGAACAGTATTAAAGGGTATTTGTCTGTTATGCATAATGTTCTTTGGAAGTAGAATCGAGCATTTATTAAGTGCCTACAATGTATTATAGAGGATAGGGAAGAGAATACTTTGAGTGAATCTTCAAGAGTAAGGCCATTTTGTGAAAAGAAAAGCCTTAAAAATAGGAAACCATTAGAAAGATGAATTAAACTACAATATGGAAGCAAGGAACAAAAACGTGGGCAGTGACCATGATTGAGAACAATGACCATCTTCCCAGGAAAAAGGTTATGATACCTTAATTTCATTTTTATATGGCTATTCGGTTTAAAGAAGGTACCAAATAACCAATGAAGTGATGTACACATTTACCAAATCTCAATTCTTGATAACTTAAACAAGTCTATGGAATGGGGTAATATGGCAGATTCTGAAGGAGTCTACAAGTTTCACTTATGTAATCTATAACTTGCAGGAAAAAAAATCTACCTTTATTTATTTGTTTATTTTTGTTCAGTCTCATTCAATTCTTCCTGACCCCATTTGGGGTTTTCCTACCAAAGATATTGGCATTTTTGCCATTTCCTTCTCCAGCTCATTATACAGATGAGGAAAATGAGGCAAATGGGGTTAACTGACTTGTCCCAGGTCACACACTGTCTGAAATCTGATTTAAGTTCAGAAACACAAGTCTTCTTGACTTCAGGCCTGGCACTCTATCCACTATGCCACCTAGATGTCCCACCTTAATTATACTACGGTGGTTGTCTAATATTTCACTGTTAATGTTATATCTGCTTATAGAGTCAAACAATTTTCCTTTTTGAAAAAAAAAAATATAAAACCTGACTCAAATACAAGGGGGGAAAGTTCACTGTTTTAAAAATTCACAAAGTTTCCATAAATAGTGTCTATTATGAAAATATATTTAAATGGAAAAGATTATATACAAAGAATCAGTCCTGGGGTGGCTAGGAGGTGCAGTGAATAGAGTACTAGCCCTGGAGTCAGGAGGACCTGAGTTCAAATCTGACCTCAGACACTTAATTAACACTAGCTGTGTGACCTTGGGCAAGTAACTTAACCCCATTTTCCCTGCCTCTGCCATCCAAAATCGCAGCAAAAAAAAAAAATTAGTCCTTTATTCTGATAATGAAGTTGATTTGTTTTCAACACACTCGATATACTTTATATATTACTATAGACCAGGGTTTCTTACCTTGGGAACCATAAACATATTTTTACCAAATCTTTTAATGACTGTATTTTGATAGACTATAAGCCAATATATTTTATTTTATGTATTTAGAAACATTATTTTGAGAAGTGGCCATAGGATTTCACAGAGTGCCAAAGGGGTCCATGCACAGAAAGATTAAGAATCCTTGCGATAGATACATTTCTTTTTTTCTTTTTTTTTTTAAAGCAACTGGGGTTAAGTAACTTGGTCAAGGTTACACAGCCAGTCATTATTTATGTGTGGGTGCTCATTTTTTGAGGCCAGAACCGATCCCGGGTCCTCCCTACTCTGGGGCCGGCGCTCTTACTCATTGTGCCACCTAGCCACCCCAGATACACATTTATTTCAAAAGAGAAGAGAAAGAAATTCTGGTAGGATCAAGTCAAACAATTAAAAAAAAATCCTTTATAAATTTTAAATAGATGAATATTCCACTGTATTTAGCTAGATAAAGACATCTCAAACATTCTAAACTTCTACAGGAGAAAAAATGTCACCAAGAGGGCAACTCTTATTAGATATACTAAATTTCTTTTAAGTGGGAGACACCTAATTCCCTGATTAGGCAGAAAATTTTGGCTAATAACCTATACCTATAAACATCTTTAGACAGTGAAACTATTCTTTTAATTCGGATTTAATTTTTTTCGTGAAATATACTTTTGCACTAAGATTAAAAGAAAGGGTCAATATGCAAATTGGTAGTAAGATTTCAGGGATAATTATTATTTCAACTACTTGAGAACTATAAGGCAATTTACATAAAAACAATATGATGTCTACATGTCATTTCTTACTAATCCTTAAAGTAAGTTCCCTAAGGACTATGACTAATTAACCTTTGTAAAATTAGTTAATAACACTAATTACACCTATATGTAATGCTTTATGATTTTCAAAGTGTTTTTGTAGACATTATATAATTTGATTCTCCCCATATCCTTAAGAAATAGGTAGGGTTGCACTATTCTTGATTTTACAGATAAAAAACTTGGGCACATAATGATTCAATGAAGTCATAGTTAGTGTTACATTTCCCATTTGGCTGACCTCCTGGTTTTTATGATCTCCAGAAACCCATCATTCTGTAAGATGAAATCAGGTCTCAAACTCACACTTCCTCAGCACTTTCTGCCACTGAGATCCCTCTCTTCCCCTCTTTGTTTGGAGAGGATAGAGGTCGGACATTGGAGAAGTCCTCCCTGATTCTTTAACTTTTAAGAAATGAACACAGGGGACTTACTTTATTTTCTATCTGGTTGGCCTCTTAGATCTCTAGAAACTCATCCTTCTGCAGGATGAAATCAACGTTGAAACTGACACATCCTTGAGTATTTTACCACCTCTGTGCAAGGCTTCATTGTACCCCCTCAGGTAGGTATTGCTCCCAATCCCACATATTTTTTCAGCTCCTTTTTATATGCTATCTTCCCTGAATAGATTGTAAGTTCCTTGAAGACAAGGACCAGCATACTTTTCTTCATATCCCTAGATCTTAGCAAGGTGCTGATACATAGTAGGCAATTAATAAATATTTATTAATGACTATCAGCTTGGAGTGCAACCCAGATCTCATCTCCACTTCAACTATACCACAGAGCATTCTGAGAGTAATAAATTAATGCATTTATATCACTGAAAATATTATTATGAAACTCGGTTGTGCTGCTGTTGTTATTGTTGTTGTTTTTATTAGTTCAGGTTAGCTTTCAAACCCTACCCTTCCACTCCCATTTAATATGATGTAAAGAAATTTTACTGCATTTTTGGAAGTGATCTCACTTTTGGCAAACTTTAATGATAGCACAATGAATTTAAATGAAACTTTCTGAATTCATGACTATAAATATGAAATTGATTACCAACTAAACAAAAGTCTACTTATGAAGGGACTATATATGTAAATGCTTACTGCTCTTTTATTACACCTGCCATCATAACCATTGGTACTTACTTTTGTAAGAATTCAACATCATGGCAGATATCAATGGACTTCTTGAGCCCTTTCTAAAACTGATGGCCTTTGTACTTTCACCCTTCTCTTGCCATTAATGCTTGTTCAACCATAACTATTTCCCATAACTGATATTACATGCTCTAGATAACTTTCTCCTGCTATTGCTAAGGAGGAGAAGAAAAGGAACGTTTATATAGTACCTATGTTCTAGGCTCTGTGCCTAGAAAACAATAGTTTTCTCATTTGATCCTCATAACAACCCTGATAGGTAGGTCCTATTATCATCCCTGTTTTTCAGTTGAAGAAATCAGAGGTTAAGTGATTTGCCCAGTGTCACACAGCTAAGTGTCTGAGGCTGGATTTGAACTCACGTGTTCCTGACTTCCAGTGCTCTATCCACTATACCACCAGGCATTTCTATGGGAACCACTAGAGGTTCACTTTACTTCCTTCATTATCTCCTTACTGAATTCTTCCTACATACAACCCTAAGGGAGTGGCTGAGATTTCACCTAGTCTATTCCTTTATCTCATTCTCCTATCTCTTAAAATTAGGGAAGTTTAGGGCCCAAGGTTCCAAATAGTTCTGGGCTCAGGTGATCTAGAAAAACTTGAATTTCAAGGTTATTTCTTTAATGCATCAATGAATCTGTAGTCTCAATTAATGAGGGTATTCCTTTTAATGATCTGGATTGCAAACCAACCATATCTACTAATCTAGAGTGACTTTTGTCTAAGCCCTACCAAAAATCCTTCATAGAGAGCCCACCAAAAATTTGAGGGATGCTGGGTCATCTAGGTCCAGCACCATACTGTATTCTCATTGACTTCATTACATAACTGAACCATCTCCTCTTACGGTTTCCCTTACATTAGTAAGGGAAATTAAATAATGTCTATTAATACTTTATACATTTTTCTCAGAATATTTGATAATTCATCTCTTAGTACCCTCAAATATAAGCATCATCTACACATATGGTCCAGTTCTCTATGAACAGGTACAGTTCAGTTGTTCTTTCCATCTTTGTTTTCCTTATAGTTTTCTATGTGAAATGGTGCTCCTTTTCCTAATTTTCAGCACCATTATTTTGCTTAGGTTAGGTTGGTTATTTTGAAATTGTTCCTTTTGTATCTTTTGCCCAAATTTTCTTCCACTTCTGTATTTTTGTGTATTAAATCTACCCTTCTCTTTTTCTGGGCCTCTATTTTTTTTGGAGCGATTATCTTTTATGTCTTTTAAGTTTTATACCTTATTATTTGTATTGTAATATTCGGAATTAAGTGCTCTTATAAAATTTCATTCCTAAATTTTAAACAAGTTTTATTTCTCTTTTGAACCACTGTACAGTTCCTTGCTTTTGTTCCAAGATCTCTGGGGAGTTTAAAGAATCCTCTTTAATAAGGGCATTTGGACTCAATTTCCTTTAAAAGTACAAAATTCGCTCATAATGTGGCTTCTGTTTAAATTTTACTTGTTTTCGCTTCAAGCCCCCAAGGTTGGCCATTTTCAACCCATTCACATAAGAGGCATGGGTCCCAGAGTACATGCTCACACTTACCTCTGAAGGGAGAAGACTGGTCCATCTGGGTTTAATGGGCTCTTTTCCTTCAAACATGGAACCTCTTTTACAGTAGTTACCTTTGCACAATACTACATATTACCGACATAATTTGCCCTGCCTTCTCTCTAGTTGTTTTTCTTTTGAGTGTCTGGGCAGAAGCAGTGACTTTTTCTTCGTTAGGGGGATGGAGGGCTCAGGCTAGATGTTGTCTTCTGAACTAACATTCGGAATGTCTTCTTCTGAAGCAGTAATTCCTGCTTTGGGCCACTGGGAAGGGACCTTCATAGTTGTATCTTGAAGCATAAGCTTTCAAAGTCTCTTATGCTCATGCCAGTGGGTACACAGAACAAGTTGTGCGTGGAGTAGGGTTACTGAGCAAGAGTTCTAAATAACCAAGTTTTCCAACAGTATTTCTTTTTTTTTAACCTTTTGCCTCTAATACCCCCTTTGTGACTATGTGTAAATAATTTAGCCACTTCATCTCTTTAAGTTTCCTCATCTGCAAAAATGATGGCCTCTGAAATTTCTTTCTACAGAGGCTATATCATCCAAAACTCATTTTACTGATGGGAACTTGAGACCAAGAGAGATTAAGTGACATGCCCAACGTCATTACTCCATGTTGGTAGTAATTAGTGGAGATGGTATTCAGAATCAAAACCAGTATAGTACTCTTTATATTGTAGCACTAGATTGGTGACCTTATGATCTCATATAATCTTTTCACAGAAAAGTTATTTTATATTTAAATGAAAAATAAAGCATCATAAAATCAATTCCATGCCATACTCTTTCAGTACTTATGGGATATTTCATTTATTCAATTCAGCTTAACATATTTATTAAGTACCTACTATATATAGATATGCTGGACTTGACAGATATCAAATTTCAACTACAGGTCTAAGTGAAATCAAGTTAGCTCAATATTCCATATTACAAGTACATTAGAGAATTGAAAAAAAAAAGTGCTTTACAGGGTAGAATTTTATTGAGTGAGGACATCTGGAATGATGGTTTGAGTTAGGCTTTAAAGAATGGGTAAAAAGATGAGCATGAGTATGTTAGACAATATTTATTGGGTATCTATTCTTTTTTAAGGCATCATACTGGGTGTGGTAATAACAACTTATGACCTCTGAGTCATTAAAAACAGTCTAACAGGGAAGATGGCTAAGAGGACTTCTCTCCTAGACTGAAAAAAAAAGGCTAACATAGCATGTGATACATATTAATACTTACGTGTGTGGTGCTTTTTTCAAAACACAATACATGCTGGCATAACAGAATGGCAAATAAATAGGAATACTGAATGTAAGTAGTCAAATATAAATATGATCCCCCTTTTTTTAAAAAAAAAGCTGATTCAATTTTTTTGATCCATCCAATAGTTTATACTATATGATCCACTCAATACTATATTACTATATGTTGCTAACATAAAGCAAGTTAATTTGAATATTTTATACTAATAATTACACAGCAGCGGAGCTTTTAAAAGTTATAAATCACTTAAATATTAAGGAATATCCTATTTTTTCAAAATATTCAACATACAATAATCTTTGGTGGAAAGATTTAATTAGTTTTTTTTTTTTAATCCTATAATGGAATATCCTTCATTAGATGTTTTATATGAATTAAGAATCAAGGTTATCATTAATCAGTGCATGTTTTTACTTTGTATTAGAACTGAAGAGTCATCAACCCCTAAGGTTCAACTTGTCTTCTACATCTCTCCAATCCATTTCCTTAGGCAAGTTGTCTGACACATTCTCCTCTAAAGACTTGGCTGCTATCTAGTCCTCTACTGAATTTCTGATATATATCCAATTTTTTCTTTTTGGAGATTCATTGATGCGAATCCAACTTTTGATGCAAAAGCTTTCCTTTGCGGATTCTTTGATTTATATCTTTTTCATTGCACCAGCACATAACCAGTTTGTATCAAGAGACACTGGGAAATGTCAGTGTATTTTTTTAAATGGCCTTTTCCCCCCTACTTTTTATATCCATTTGGTTCAAAAGAAGATTATGTGTTAGCTTCTGGAAAAGGCTTAAATTTAAGAGGAGTTTAAAATTATAAAATAAGCTTTGTCAAGTTGTAAAGAATACAAGGAACACCCCTGAAAATTTGAATTCAATCTATAAATACTTCTATGTACTTAAAATGACTCTCTACCATTATCTATTGCCTTCTTCCAATCTATCATCTTTATTCTTTATTCTTCAGTTTTTATATATGTAAACTAAGTCAATGAATTAGGGTTTTTCAAAACTAGAAAGAGTTGCCTCAAAAGGCAGTGAGTTCGCTGTCACTAGAAGTCTTCAAAGGGAGCCTCTATGGTCCCTTGTCATGAGTGCTGTAAGAATGATTCAGATTTCTTGTCAGGAATAAAATAATGTCCCTTTCAACTCCCATATCAATGGATAATAGGCTTAACTACAGAACTTGGTTGGATGGAACAGACCACTGCCTTTCAGGAACTTGGTTTGCAAAAAGTTAAATCAATAAATCATGATCTAAGAAATTAAATTTGAGGAACTTAAGACTGAGTCTAATATGAATCAATTAACATGGAATTGAAGCATTTTGCTGTCATCCAACATGGATCATTTATACAATCATTCAAATATAAGGAATTACAGTTCCTTCCCTCCATCTTTAAGTTTAGAAATCATACATTTAAGGGCATCATAGACAAAGGCTAATGAAAATAAGACATAGACTAAGCTTGGGGAGTTATAAAAGTAATAAATTGTTCAGGATACATAATAATTCTTGGATAATACAAAAAATACAATTTTCCTTTGGGAAGAGTAGAAGCTGAAATTTAAACTTATGTCACTGAGGGTTCTCTCCAGAGATGGTGTGGTACAATAGTAAGAGTGTTGGTCTTGGTGGTTAGGTTCAAACCCTTCCTCTGAACTTTAATGAATGTTTGACTGTAGCAAGTTATTTAATCTTCACTGAGCATCAGCTGCCCTAACTACATCATGAACTATGAGGATCAAATGAAGAATACATGAGAATTTTGTAAATATCACAGTATTATGTAACCATCAGCTGGTATTACTGTTTAGAGATTAGAATGAATAGAAGAATTAATGTTATTGACTGTGAAGAACAAGTCTTTTAACTTTCTAGTAGTCTGACTTTTTTTTTTTACAATGAAAATAGATAAAATGATGATGATGTATTATCAACACAGGAAATGGTTACCATTAGGATTTGTAGCTATGCAAGTAAGGAAAACAGCTCTGAGAATTCTTCTTGATATAATATTTTTGTCAAAAGGACTATTTTTATTATTCTGATTATATTTTTTAGATTTTATGAAAGTAAAAGCCTTCTAGGAATATAGAAATCACTCACAAAAAAGACCATAGATGAAGTTACTCTTGGAACTGTTCTACCTTCTCTGCAAGCTTTAATTAGATATTAGTAGAAATTCTATATACTAAGAAGAATAAGATAATCTTTTGGTTGGACATAATTACACATATGACTATTAAAGTTATCTAAATATAACTCCCAGAAACAAAAAATTTTTATCCAAGTCTCATTTCATAAGAACCAATTATGTCCTAAGAAACTATTTTATAACAGCAGTTTGGAACTGAAATTTCTCCTAAGATGTATCTATCTATTTGATGACAATCAGAAATTGATAAACACTACCTGATTAGATTTCTTAAACTGAATTATCATTTATAAAAGATGTTTTATTAAAGTCACACTTATTACATGTACTCTCCATCTTACCTGCTCAGATTATTTTACTAGCTGAGTATCTGCTCAGAATTCCTCATTTAAGTGACCTACTTATTCTAGCTCAATTATGGAAACTAGATAATCACATCAGACTTAGATCTTCCCAACTCCTTACCAAGCCTAAGAGGCTTCAGTGTTCCCATTAACACTGAATATATATGAAGTAGGTGGCAATACATATAAATTGTTTTGGAGTGTTATATAAAAACATTTTAAAATTTTATTATCTATGTAGTACACAAAAGGAAAAGGGAAAACCAATATACTGTAATCAATAATATATTTTGTGTGAAAATAAACTTCAACCTGTAATTATATAAAGGGAAATAATAAAATTATGATGATTTATGACTAACATAATTTTTACATTCATGTTTTCACAGTAGTAAGCAATAAAGCCTTTTCTAAGTCTCTGGCCTAATAGGTCAAGAGGTCTTAAAAGGAAAGTAAGTCCAATAGCTCTAATAAGTACTCATATACACATATATTTAATAGTATTTGAAAAGAAGCACTTAAATCATATGCTTAATTCCTTAGAACTACAAATGGCTGACTAGGAAGCCAAAAAACTGAGTGAGATGAACCTTTAATCCCTTAAAAATACAAACAAACCCCAAAACGAAATGATAAGCATGTGATGAGCATTTTTGGGACTGAAACACATGTTCTTATCAAAAGCAATAATGAAAGATTTAAAAGAATGTCAGAAGCATTTAGGAAATCTAAGATGGAGTCTCCTTTCAGGTTGGTTTAACTGCAAGGCTTCGTTATCACTATAAGATGCGTTTCATTTATTCGTATTCAGCATACCTGCTTTATCCTGTATAAGGTATTGGGGGAAACAGGAAATTTAGACAGGTCATAGTTTCTGCCCACTCAGAGTTTACAATCTAATAACAGGATTAGAAATAAACACTGATACCTCCAATATACAACATTTTCTGATAAGGAGATTTTGAAAACAAAATGTAATGTAAGGCCTCAGAAGAAAAGCTGGTATTGAAGAAGGGGACCTGGAAAGATTTCATGGAAGAGACAGCATGTGAATTGGGCTTTAAAGGATGTGCAAAAATTCAACAGATGAAGGATTGGGTGGAGATGCATATGTTCCAGGCACAGGAAACAATTTATAAAATTTATAGATACTAAATTCTTTAAAATCCTTTGATTTGTTGAGTGTTCTATGAACCTATAGAGACAGCAAGTAAATCAAAATCCTGGTATGTATCCTGTATGAGATAAGTAATTTCCTATTTTTATTTTTTATTTTATATTATATTTAGTATAAAGAGTCATGCAGTCTTACTAGAAATTTTTTGAAACAAAAATGTCTCATCTAATAACAGAGGTCATTCTTTTCCCAATGGAATTCAAATTTTGACCTCTTCAATAAAGTGAGCAGAGTATGAACAATTCAGATTATATTACTTTAGTTTGTCCTCAGTCTTATGTGTATTATGTATGTGTATGTATGTATGTATGTATGTATGTATGTATGTATGTATGGGGAAAAGAATGATTTTCTTGGTTTTAAGAAGTTTCAAATCACTACTAAGCTATCTCAGAAGACAGAGAAAAATTCCTAGAGACATCATTATATTTTATCATGTATTTTGGCAGACATCTATAATATCATTTAAGAACGATACTCGTTAAATTATACATGTATTCCATATAAACATGCATATATAAATAAGCATAAAATCAAACCTTGCTTGTTTAGAATAATTTGAGGAAACAAGAGGAAAGAAAAAACTGAATCAATGAAAAATCTGAAATATTAAATTTCTTCAAGGTATATGCAGAATGGTAAAATTTTGGTATTACTAGACTCAAAGTTAAGAGAAAACTGAGTCTACATCCTGCCTCTAACATTTAATAAGTGAATGACCATGGTCAAGTCCCTTTAACTCTGTGAATTTCATTTTCTTTATCTCTACAATGGTTATGATAATATTGATTGTACACATCTATCATAATTATATAGCACTTTGTAAACCTTATAGATTTATATAAATGTCAGCTATCTTTATGATGATCATTACTTCCAAATACATAGTTGTATCAATTGACAGGATACAATGTAGCCAAGTAGAAATCCAGATAACTTGACAGAAAAAAAGGAAGTGTAACAGGATAAATACAGAAACATGGCACAAGAACTTGGAATGAGGGGAGGCTGATCAGGAAAGTTAAAGCAAAGTTGGTGGGTAGGGGAAGGAGAGTAGGTTAAATATAGCAAAACAGGGGTCCAATAACAAATGGAATCATCACCAGTGCTATAGAGAATGGTCCCAGAAAAGGGGCAGAGCTATTCACCTCTCATTTTGCTGCTGATATTCTCTGCCAAGAAGAATATTCTCGAGATTTAAAAGAACAGAATAAAAATGGAATTGATATACACAATAAGTAAGAAGGAATAACAAAACAACTAGTTGCCTTGATAAATTTAAAAGAGTAAGCCTCAAGTAAATAGCATACCAGGTTACTGGAGAAAAATAAAAACAAACAAATGACTAAGATAACTGAGCTAATGATCTGTGAAAGACTAGGGAGAAAGGGATGGTGCTGAAGGACTTGAGGAGCAAAAAGATGCTGATTTTCCAAAAATTAAGGAATGAAGTCTTCAAATTCTATACAGAGTAGAGGAAAAAGCCTATGGGGATGGCAACTATCTCAAAAAGGAAGCCAATGTGGCTGGATTAAGAACAGGTTGTGCTAGCTTTGTATCCTGCTATTTGTTTTCGACAGTCACTAGACTAGTAGATCAGAGGGAATGCTGCTGATTAAATGGATATGACAAGCACAGGTACAAGCCCTCAGCCTAGCTACTTCTGGGGACACATGTTAAGTGCTGAAAAATTTGAGATCATGCAGATAACCTCAGGAGGTTTCAGCCTCTACTTCCATGGTGGGGATGGGGTTAGGGGCAAGGGACGTGCCAAATTTGCACTGATCAGAATGAGCTGCCCACTCAGTAAACTTCAAAAAGGGTAATAAGTTCTGCCTTCTTGTCCCTCTTCCATTTTCCTACCAGAATGAATGTGGCATGTGACATACTTTATGTAAGTTCCTATGAGGGATATCCTTTCCCAAACCCAACAGAAATGGTGATGTTACATTTCTGAAGTTAGGCGGCTCACTCCTCCAGTTAAGTCTATGCCTTGGGGTCTGGCAACCTATTCCTCTTTGTTTCTTTGTCTGAGTCCACCTGGCCAATCAGAAATCCTGAGATGGACATTTCCAGCTTTAGAAGCAAGATTGTGAGTATAAGAGGCTGGGAACTTGCAGGCCTTCTACTTAGTGACAAATGTATTTGAAGAACTGCAGCTATCAGCTTTTTGTTTTGTTTTGTTTTTTTGGAAGGCGGAGGGCAGGGCAATTAAGGTTAAGTGACTTGCCCAAGGTCACACAGCTAGTATTAAGTGTCTGAGGCTGAATTTGAACTTAGGGTACTCCTGACTCCAGGGCTGGTGCTCTATTCACTGTGCCACCTAGCTGCCCCCCACATAATTTCTTAGAGAATATTGGTGATAGGAGCAAAAGTCTGACTCTTGGCCTGACTTAACAGAAAATGTGGGCCTAGAGTGATTCAATGCAAAACTGAGTCAAATGCTATTTCAGTAGTCTTGCAAAATGCTTCATGTTTTGATATTTTCATTACTCAAACTCCTGAAATGGTATAATATTAGTTATAACTTTTTGTTTCATGTTCAAAGTTTAAAATAACATATTTATTAATCTTTGATTTTGTTGCTGTTTAGTTGTTTTCAATTTTGCCTGACCCACTCTGATCCCTTTTGGGTTTTGTTTTGTTTTTTTTGGCAAAGATGGAGTGATTTACCATTTCTTTCTCCAGTTCATTTTACAAATGAAGAACTAAGGCAAACTGTGTTAGGTGACTTGCCCAGGGTCACAAAGCTAGTGAGTATATGAGGCAAGATTTGAACTGAGAAAGGTGAGTCTTGCTCATTTCAGGCCCAGCCTTCTATCCACTGTGCCATATAGCTGTCCCTTTGAATTTTTAACATATCTTTTGCACAGAAAAAATAAATAACTGTACTATACCTGATCTGTATTTCATAATTAGTGCTCTCCTATCTACTCCATTTCTTAGTTACCTAGACATCAACCAAATCTAAGTTTGAAGTGATTCTTCAGGAGTTCCAGGGAAGGAGGTGAGGGATGAGCTGGAGAGGGACTAAAGAGTCAGAGAGTTCAAGAAAAATTCTGACTCTTCTCTTTAGGAGCCTGATTAACCTAGAACTGAACCTAGCCTTGAAGAATGAGGTGAATGTACCCTTCTTAGGGAGAGAACAAGTGCTATAGGCCTCTTGTGTCAAGAAGTGGTAATGTGTTATTATGCTAACATAGATTTTTAGCAAAGTTCTTGACAAAGTGTCATGCTATTCTTGCAGTAGTGATGGAAAGATGTGGCCTAGTCAACTATACAGTTATGTAGATGGAAAAGTAGCTGAATGGTTGGAAGCAAAGAATATTCAAAAATGGTTCATTGGCAATTTGGAAGGAAGTCTCCAGTAGAATCTCCCAGGGATCTATGTTTGCCCTCATGTTGCTTTACATTTCCATTGATATCTTGGATAAAAGGCATAAATGGTATCCTTATTCAACTTATAGATCACATATGATAGGATGGTGACCACAAAGGATGACATCTTCAGGATCCAAAAGATCTTAACAGATGGAATACTGGGCTGAATTCAGTAAGATGTAATTTTAATAGGTACAATCTGAAAATCCTTCACTTGGGTTTCAATAAAACAAACAACTTTACACATTTAAGATGGAATGTTGTAGTTAGATAGCAGCTCATCTGAAAAAAGATCTGGGTGTTTTATTGCTCCTGGCACCCAGCAGGAGTTTAATAAATATATACTGATTGATAACTGGACTGAAAGTTGGATGTGTGTCAAAAAAGGCAATGTGACCTTAGGCTACATTAAAATCAGAGAGGTAATAACCTGTTTGTACTCTGTTCTGGAGAACTTCCAGAAGGGTTCATCCTACATGAAGACTGGCCGAAGGACCATGGGACATAGGACAGGAAAAGATTTAGTGGGGGAGTAGCAGCCATCTTCAAGAACCCAGAAGACTGTCACATGGAAGCAGCACTAGATTGGTTATTCTACAGGACCCCAGAGAGCAAAACCTGAAGCAAAAACAACAGCAGCAAAGTAGCAGATTTAGGGTTGAGAAAAAGAAAAAAACTCCTGACAAGTTTTAGAGCTATCCAAAATGAAGAGGTATCTGCTGCAGGAGGATGGTTTCTCCCTCACTAAACACCTTTAAGCAGAAGCTGGAAGAGTATTTACTGGGTGTGCTACAGATGGAATTATTGCACATGTCTATGCTGTGCTAGGTGGCCTCTAAGGTCCATGTTCCTTTTGAATGCTTAGAGTCTGTGATCTACTTAGCGAAGAGAAAATAAACATTCATAATTAGTCAATTACACATATACAAATGACATTTATATTGTCAAGTACTTGAAAACCATCTTTCCCCTCAAAATACTATCCCAACCTAAATTCCTGAGAGAATAAAAGAAGAAGAAAAGGAACCAAATACAAAAATATTTGTAGCAGCTTTTTTGTTGTCTTTATTGGAAAGAAACAGAAACTAAGGGAAGTGTCCTATTGAGGAGTGGCTAAACAAATTATGGCATGTGCCTCTAATAGAATATTATTAAAATATAAATGGTGATGAAAAGGACTTATATCTTTTAGAGAAAGCCAAGAAGACTGATGTAAGGTGAACAAAACCAAGAAGACACTTTTTGGGAGGTAAATAGTATTTCATTTTTTCAAATTAGATGTAAAGATCATTTTCAACATTCATTTTTCATAAGATTTTAAGCTTCAAATTTTTTCTCTCTCCTTCCCTCCCATCTCCCTCTCAAAGACAACATTCTGATATAGGTTACACACATGCAGTCATATAAACATATTTCCACATTAGTCATATTGTGAAAGAAGAAACAGAACAAAAGGGAAATGCCACAAAAACAAATGAAAACAGTATTATTCAATATGCATTCAGGCTCCATAATTCTTTCTCTGGATGTGGACAGCATTTTCCATAATGAGTCTTTTGGAATTGTCTTGGGTCATTGAATTACTGAGAAGAGCTAAGTCCATTACAGTTGGTTATCGGACAGTGTTGCTGTGACTGTGTACAACAAGAAGACTCTTTTGACAATAACAACAACATTATGAAGAAAAGTGACTTTGAAAGGCTTAAGAACTCTGAGGAATGCAATGGCCAAACTGGATTCCAGAGGACTGATCCTGACAGGTGACGAATTCAAGAGGCAGAATAAGACATATGCTTTCAAACATATCCAGTGGGGGAATTGATTTTGCTTGACTATGAATATATGTTGCTATGACTTTGTTTTTCTTTTAATTTGGGGGGTGAAGGAAGGAAAAGGGTAGCAGAGGGAAATAGAGCAGTCTAAATGGAAGATAAGAGTAATTGAACCTTTTTTTTAATGGACAGATGAAAACAGAAAGGACAGAATCAGAGAAAAGCATAACAGCTTTGAACATTGCACTTTAAATTTATTATATAGTTTAAGAGAAAAGCAACCTTATGTAACTATAGACCCACAATTTTACATGGGTTCTTTTTCTTTTACACTATGCATATGGCAATGTCAATTTTTTTGGTGTTTACTAAGTCCAGAATAATTTTTTAAATCCAATGCTTATAATTATTTTTACATTTAATATGCTTAACTAAAGTAAACTTTTATGGCATAATCTTATGAACTTTTTTGGGGAGGGAAGGGCAGTTGGGGTTAAGTGACTTGCTCAAGCTCTCATTACTAGTTTTTGTGTTAAATGTCTGAGGCCGGATTTGAACTCAGCTCCTCCTGACTCCAGCGCCAGTGCTCTATTTTCTGCATCACCTAGCTGCCCCATCTTATGAATTTTTAATGAGAAATAGATAATAGGAGAGCTTCAAAAATTAAAGGTATTTTTGAATGTGTATGCAGCACTAATTTGACATTTCAATAGAATTTTCTTTTATCTAGTAACTAACTGTTAAATTCAAAACAGTAAAAGAAAAAAGTCTATCTGTATACACAGAGAGATTCCAAGATAAGCTTACTTGCTTGAAAAAGTACCATGAACAAAATTAGACTGATGCCCTCTCCTAGCCTCTACAACTTAGTAGGTGTTTTTTTTTTTTTTTAACAAGGTGCTGTTTACTTGGTGTCTACATAACAGGGAACAAGAAGGGTCAGGCATATATCAGTTAAATCTTCAGTGATATCAAACATAGGAATGAAAACTAAAAAAATTGATTTATATATCTGGACACTTGGGCTACATAAGTAAAAAACATTTTTATATTCAGATACATTATTAATGACTGACATATTTCAGCTTTCATTTGGATTTTCAACCTCTCATAGACATAGCCTTGTGACTTTCTTCTCTATCACCCAAAGAAAGGTGCCATACTAATTTCAATGGGGACATTTACTGACTTCAAAGAAGCCTGAAGAAAAAAGATGCATGTGAAGCATGTATATTTCCTAAGAATTATAGTATAACAATTAGTACAGGAAGTAGTGTGAAATACATTTCAGCCTATCAGTCCATTTAAGACACACTGACATTCATGATAGTAGCTAGAACAGTTCTTTGAGGTTTTCATTACAGGTATGTTTCAGAGGACAACAATTTGTCAGAAATCAAGGAGCAGCAAGAGTATCATTAACATGATAGAACATCTTTACCTTTGATATATTTAAATTAAGGCATCTAAAACAATTTGGTCAAAGTAAAGATGGGATTGAGGGGAAGGAAATGGGAAAAAGCAGAAACAGAACTGATTTTATGTGAACCATTGGTCTTTGCTTTTTTTTGAGTCTCTTGTATAAAGGCTTGCATTTCTAAGCACCACTCATTATAATAGCAACTTGCAATTTTATCTGTGCTTCTGTGTGTCTTATAGGCACTGAACTTCACAGAATTTTGTATTTACCTGATTATAAAATCCAATATAATTTTTTTAATATACAACACGGGTAAACATAAGAGCTCAATATAGGAGGCCATACCAAGTATCCCTGCTGACCAGTCAAAATAAAATTGAATTTTGCACTAGTAACCAGAGAAATAGATATATTGCATAATGGAGTACCAAGGGTCAGTCATAACTAGCTATGAAGGAGATCCAGATGAATTAAATGGTGTGAACGTTTACACAGAGGCCAGGGAAACAGAAAAAAGAACACTTTCAACAGCAGCCAAAAGGTAAATAAGTATAGGTTTAAAGAAATCAAAATCAAAGGAAAGAAAACAATGTTAGAAGTTTCCCTTTAATGTTAAATTAGATACATTAAAGACTTTGCAGATGTGAATCCTATGTGACATCCAGTTACAAGTAGGTTACAATAACCAAGTACATGCTGATATATTAAAGGAAAAAATAATTATAATATCAAACAGTCTGAGCTAAAAACAAGATTTATTTTTTTTTGGACTTTTAGCACCACCTGTTTGGATTTACTATTATCTTCAGCTCCTTTAAGAATTGTGTATATTTACTTTTAATTTTGTTGGCTATTTAAAAAAAGATGAACCTCACCTGGAATATTATTTTTAAATAAAACAAAAGCATGATATTATGTAGAATTTGCCATTTGAACATTTGCAGAAGCTCTACCTACTGGATTAAAAAAATATAAACTAATAGGACAGCCCATGATGTAGCTATGCCTTAAGTAGAAACTGATCCAATAAACTTTGTACAAAGAATAAAGAGAAGACTTTAGAGAGAGAGAGAGAGAGAGAGACAACAATGGGTCTTTCTGTGAGCTACTTTTGCCTCTCCCATGCCCGAGTAGAGGAAAAGAGTTTCACTCCTGTTGTTTATTGATTTTCTAGATTAAGAATCCCAGTGAGAGAATTGTAACAGACAACCATAAAATTATTTTTGGTGTGCTTATTTGCCTTTCCCTTGCATCTATTTGGCCTGTGCCTGTAGACAATTATGCGTTCTAGCCTAGACTCAGGTGCTAATAATGAAGGACAAATAGAATCATATGTGTAAACTTCCCCTTCTGATGAAAATTTATATTAACTTTCTGCCACTGTAAACAGAACTGCATAGCTCAGCGTCCCTGATGAATTGGTGATGAATTCAGTCATTTATATCCCAGGAATCTGTGCATTTATGGGAAAAGATGAAAACCGTCTGTATTGTGTAACCTTGCACTTTTTGAGTAAGAAAAAGAAAACACCAGCCTGTTTAGTTCATCACTTAAAGTGTGTAAATTTCAGCTCAAATACCAGAGTTCTGCATGACTCTGTCAGTCTACACTTTGGGGATCTATGCCAATATAAACAAGCCAAACAGTGCAGAGTGCCATGTTATCGCTACAACTGTGAACTTATACACTTTCAGTCTTCCATAAAAATTGTTATGAATATCTTTACAATACAACAGAATCTTTGTTATATACTAAAGCTGGACAGTTTGACAGTTTGGCAGCTCTGCTGGAGAACAAAGTAATTTGGGGGCAGATAAGAAAAGGGTCAGTCTCATTCTACTTAAAAACACTATTTTAAAAGCTATATTAACAAAATCTTCAGGCTTTGCTATTATTTCAAACTCTTTTAAAACAGTAACTCAGATGTGGAATATTAACAAGAGAAATAATGGCTTTCTTTAAATATGAGTTTGCAATAAACAGCGTGGCCTTGTGTAGCCTAGAAGCCAGAAAGTCACAGGTCCAAGACTCAACACTGAAACATACTAGCCCCATGACCCTATGCAAGTCTCTTAAACTCTTAATATTTTGAGCAATTCTATCTAAGTTGCAGAGAAAGTGACCATCTCTCTTAGTAGAAAGAGTTTCTTCACCTGGGAGTTTTCTTTACTAATAAACTCAAAGGTCCAATACCAACCACTAATAGACTGAGTATGTAACATAAATATACTTTAAATACATTAGGCTATCATAAAACTGCAAGTAATTAAAAATTAGTTTTGTCTTTATAATATACAAATATAAATGAATTCATGAAAAAAAACCCTAAAATTTTGAAGTGTGAGATTTTTTTGTAGTCAACTATCTGAATCCACAGATGTTTGTTTCATGAGTCCATTAGATATGTGGAAAAATCTAAATTACAGAGAAGGAAAAAATACCAGAATATTACAAGTTTGCATTTATATTTCCATAATACTGTATATTTCATAATGTCAATTTTCCATTTCTAAAATTCTTTAATCTTGGGTAATATATTTTTTTTCTTTTTTAGGTGCTTTAATGTTGATTTTTAAAGGCCTTTGAATTTCATGAGTTAACCACATAACCCACATAACAAAAGTTACTATAATTACTAAAATTAAACTTTAAATTGTGAAGAAACTCAAAGTATAATTAGGAGGGAGGAGGAGAGAGGGAGGGGGGGGAGGGAAAGGGGGGAAAGAGGGAGGATAGAAGGAAAGAAAGAGGGAGGGGAGAGAGAGAGAGAGAGAGAGAGAGAGAGAGAGAGAGAGAGAGAGAGAGAGAGAGAATGAGAACAACAATGTGCTTCATCTCAGCACTTCAGTGTAACTAGATCTATAATTTGTATTTGAAAAGACAATGGCTTTGAGTCCATGTTTCCTGGCTTTGAGACTGCACACCTTCGCATGATACACTTTATCTCAAAGTTGTCTGTGGCTGTTCCTATTACTCTGTGTGCATGACCTTTTAGTAAGCTGAAGATACAGTTATCTTCTTTTCTGACATGCAACATCTATCAATCAACATGTTTTCATGTAATTTATTCAAGGCAAATAGCAGCTCCTAAGGCTAGTGAACCGCAGCACTATCCCAGTGATTTTGATTAACGAATGATGTGCACTGCTAAGGTAAGAAATAGAAAACCCAGACAACTATTGATAAAGATATATTAAAAAAAAAACACAATAAAATGGAGCCAAAGGACAGGAATCTATATTTGCAAATAAAAAATAGCTCAGCATAACTAACCTTTCTAATCTTGCTTAAGGTATATTTTAATGTGAGGGATGTACACTTTCATGAAGTTCTAATGCTACCAATTTAGTTTACCTTTAGTTTCTGATGCAACGCATCTGTAGTTCTGTTGGGTTAATCCACATTTTTCTCATTGAATCAAGAATGTAAATTAAGACAAAATGATTCTTTTTCAATTTCATGCTGAAGTAGCTCAAGTTAGTGGATGTAATTTCTCCTAACAAGAAAAATTTATCACTGTACAACTCACTCAGTTACCTCTTATGTGAGACACAATATGCATTTATGGAAGTGAATGGATAAAAGGATTGATAAATGTGGTAAAAGTGTAAGCCCTAATTCAAGGAAGTACAGGCACAACTAAATAACTTTTAACAAACCTTAAGCTCTTCTTACATTATCTCTGAAACAACTTGGATTTATTATAAAATGTAATTAATTTGCATGCTAAAATTCAATTCTGTGATGACATGGAGAAAGGACTAGAGTTCTGAGGGATTTATTAGTGGAAATGGTCTCAGTCCTGCAAATAACTAGCTGTGTGACCTTGGGCAAGTCATATGACATCTCCATATATACTACAGTTTCCTCATCTATAAAAAGAGGGAGTTAGACTAGATGATCACCTAATATCTCTTATAGTGCCACAAAACTCAATCTACTTTGTAACACAAGAACACTTTTTTTTAAAGGAAATTTTTAGTTATATCACAAAGATTATGCATGTAGGACACCTTTTACTTTCTAAAGCTCAAGTAATAGTCTTATACTATTAAAAGGTTAAGTAAACACATTTGTAAAAGTACTAGTAAATAATGGTAAGCACTAAGGCAGCATGGGAAAACTATTAGATTGAACACTAGGAGAACTGAACCCTATAACTATACCCTATAATCCTATTGCTAACAAATTATATATAGTTAATTATGTTCCTGAACACTGATACTGCATGTTAATAAAATTCTATAATGATAACAGTATGCCAGTGAAAATACTAATAGAAACTGGATTCAAAGCATACATCCTATGCATATGGTTGGTATTATTTTCTATTATACTATCTAGAAACTATCTAGAAACTATCACAATTCAATGTGAATTTTAAAAGCTATCTTTGGGGTGGCTAGGTAGTGCAGTGAGTAAGAGCGCCAGCCCGGAGTCGGGAAGACCCAGATTGGTTCCGGCCTCAGATACTTAACACCCACACAAAAAAACTGGCCATGTAATCTTGGGCAAGTTACTTAACCCCAATTGCTTTAAAAAAAAAAGCTATGTTTGCTTACACTTCTAAAATCATAAAGAATTTTATTTTGAAAACAAATCAAAAGAGCTTTCTTTAATATTAGAGTAAAACTAAAATACAAAATTCTGAAGGAACTAAAGCAGCTAATCACTGGGCAAGTAAAATTATATAGTTATGATGAAAATTATAATAGACTCGAGCTTCTGGTTAGACGGACTACATTAATTTACTTTATTATTTTTTATTGTTATTAATCATTGAAATGATGAGATATTTATTTTGTGCTTGATCTTGTAAGTACTAACAGGCTAAAATGAGTAATATTTAGTGCCAGCTAAATTGAATAAATATATTTATTATAAACCACCTGTGTGAAAAGTACTAGCCCTATTCTGGGCAATGTCTGAGATAGGCCATATTTTGTAATTCTCTATAAAGCCCTCTCACTGATGCTTCTCAATCCTTTTTACTTGCATGGACTCATTCTCCACAAAACTGTTGTACCTTTTCCCCTCTTTTCCCAAGCTCTCAGTCACTACATCCCCAGCCCTGTTTACAGAAGATGGTTTGGCTTCTTCCATCACTGAGAAGAATGAGGGCCATCAGACTGGAGTTTTCTGAAACCCTATCATCCTTGTCTAAATGCTTCTCAGCATTATGACCTATTTTTTTTCTCTATCTTTTGCCTCAGAGGAACTGATATTGCTATACTTTCCTAAAACTAATCCATCTTCATTGGACCTTGATCTCATTCCCTCTTAGGTCTTACAGGACCCTGCTCAAACTCCTTGACTTAGAGGTGGCAGGGACCTCGAAGGTAATCTAGTCCAAACCCCTTAGGCTGACCTTTCTAAGTTATCCAGTTACATTCCATCTCATCTTTAATACCTTTCAGTATAATATATCTTTTCATATATATATATATGCTATATATATATATATTATATATATATATATATATATATATATATATATATAGCATATTTTTTTAAACTATCCATCTCCACTCCAGTGTGCACACAGTAGGTACTTAGGCTACTTTTGTGTGCTGATTAGTTGAAAGTTCAGTAGTGTTTTCTTAATCATGAAATCAAAGAATCAAAGGAATGTATCTCAGACATCATAAATCTCATTTCATTTTTTACTGTTTATGGTGGTTGTTCCTTGGAGTTTTATACTCTTCTATTTTTTTCTTCTGTGGCTATCAAAGGATCACAGAAGCAGAGTAGATAGCAAGGTGGTAGGACTTTTCAGATGATCTAATCTAGGAGTTCTTAATCTAGGGTCCATGAATTTGTTTTGTTTTTTAATGTGTTGCTAAGTGTATTTAAATAGAATTTGTTTCTTTTGTAATCCTATTTTAGTTTATGCCTTTAAAAACATTATTCTGAGATGAGATTTATAGGCTTTGCCGAATTGCCAAAGAGGCCATGATACACAAAAAAGAATTTAGTCTAAATCACAAATTTGGGGTGTGTATGTCAGAAATTGAGACCCAGAGACTTAAGTAACTTGACCAAGATTTGAACCCAATTCTTCTAATTAAAAATTCAGTGTTCATTCCAAAACTCCATGCCATGTTTTATGATATTTATTCTCAAGGATCTGATTATCTCCCAATCTGTATCACTAGCCTTACTTGCTCTCTTAGGCTCCAGTTTCCATCTCCTACTAGATGTTACACGACAATTTAAATTTAACATATCTCAAACAGAATTTGCTGATTTCTCCCAAAACATGATCCATTATCTTACTTCATTATTTTTGCAATTGACACTACAATTCACCCAGCCTTCCATGTTTGCAACTGATGAGTCTTCTCTTTTTCCTCCTCTATCCACAATCTGTTGATTCTACTTCCATAATATATTATATCTATTCCCTTTACTCTTATTCCCACAACTTACATGCAAATGGAGGCCTACATATCACTTATTTAAGAAACAATTTTCCTCTTTCCATATTTCCCTCACCCCCAACACATATACCTCTTCACCTTATGTATAAATCTGGTCATGTCACACCTTTGGCTCAAAGCACTGAATGATTCCTTGTTACCTATACAGTTTAGTCTAAGTACCTCTGCCTGACATTCTCCACCATGACTGCTACCATATATTCCCAGACTTATTTCAAACTGAGAAGCGCTGCGGCATAGTGGACAGAGAAAGCTCTGCAGTCAGGAAGGTCTGAATTCAATCCTCTCTTTTTGCACATACTGGCTGTATGAGGTTCAAGGCACAACCTCTCCATTCCTCAGGCAACATTCTATAAATAAATTTCATACCATGTGCCAATCTCCAACGGTAAAAGGAGTTCTGTTTTCAGAAACTCAAAAGTATGATCACAAAAAATTTCAATAAACTCATAATCAGAAATAAGAAAATATCAATAAATTTATAATCAGAAATGATAATGAAAATTTCAAGAAACTAATAATCAGACATTATAATAAAAATTTAAATAAACTAATAAGACATCATAATTAAAATGTCAATGAACAATCAAAAATCAACATAAAAATTTCTATAAACTTATAATCAGAAATTCTAAGTCTGGTCCCAAAAAATTTAAAACCAATTCTATTGACCCAGACAAAGCTGATTACACCATTCCTGATGTCTTTCCAGGCTTTCCTGCCTCATTGCCTTTATTTATATTATTCTTCATGTCTGGAATGCCCCTCCCCCCACCTTCTCTCCTTCTTGAATTTCTACACATTTTCTTTAAATCTGAACTCAATGGCCACCTTTTCAAGGAAGCCTCCATCAGTTCTCTAATTCCTTTGGAACACTTGACGCTCCTATTTTTGCACTTTCTTTTTGGCTTATCATATGTAACATTAGGGTTGCCATGTATCTCTTATACTTATCTTCCTGTTGGGTTGTAATACCCTATGAAGACAAGATTCATATCTTAAAAAAACTTTTTATCTTTCATAGGGCCTAGTACACAGTCAGAGTTTAATAAATGTTTGCTGAATTGAATAACATCTAAAGTGTGCACATTTTTAATTCAGAGTTTCTATAACTGTAAAGACTCAGCACTACCTACAAAATGAAAACGGGGATATGTGTGAGCTAATCAAACAAGTCTTGGTGCAATAATGCCTTCTCTTGGTATGTAAATAACTGTAGATTCTCAAAGACCATGCAAGCAAAGTACAAACCCCAACAGGTTTTATCAGGTTGGAAAGTCTTAGAATATGGGCCCACTGACAGGCTGTAGGCTTCATCTGAGGATCAACTTAGACAATGTCAGACAGGCCCATAATAAGACTGCCAAAGCAATGATAAAAGTGTCAACTAAGGAAGAGTGCAAGAGTTGTGATTTGTGCTGGGGGTGGAACAGAGAGAGGGAGGGACAAAATCACAGGTCAGTCTATGGAGGACTGATGTATATAACATACATCAAGATAGTAACACCAAGAAATATTTTTTTAAAATTCTATGAACTGATTTAAACATTTTTGGTTTTTATTACTCTTCATGTGGTTTGGTTGAACAGAATAACGTTGAGACCAATGACAGTGAGGTTATTAATTCATCAGAATTTACTAATAATACAACTCATCTTTCTCATTTGACTAAAAATAGTTCATATGATTATATATTTGGAGCTAGAAAGGATCTTAGGGGCCATGTAATATAATTTCCTTTTTCACAGATGAGGAAACCAAAACAAAAAGAAGCCAAGTGATTTACCCAGTACCACAAAGCTACTAAGTGTCAGGATTCAAACCCAGGTTTTCCTGACTCCAAGTCCAGAGCTATGACATGCTGCTTTTGTATAAACAGAACTGAATACATCAGAAAGATAATGTCCCTCTCCTCACACAAACTCTTTTGTAGTTTTGTCTAATTTTATGGTAATTGAGTAAAACTTGACATTTTGGTAAATTCTAAATTCTCTTGGATAGTTATATAACATGTTGAAATCTGACTAAGAATAATAATTATATAATTTTTACCTTAAAGAAAACATTTGTAATCTACAAAATGAAAATATAAGTAGAGAATAAGAGTATATATGGTGCAGTTCTTTTAATATTTTGTCTACAGCTTCATACACCAAAGGATACTGGGATGCTCCATAGGGGCTGAAGGGTGTCCAGCTTGCCTTTGCCCTGAAGCTCCTGACCTTGAGGCCCCTAATACACTCTAGTCTACCCACATTTTTGATCAAGAATTTATAACAGCTCAGGGGTTGCTATATTTTGCAGTTTGGTTTAGAGGATAAGGGCTAGAGAAAGAATAAAACTTTCATGGCACTCATCAGGTAAGGTCATATCATTGTGGCTCATTTGGCATTTAAATGCTACTTCTGTAGTATATGCAAGAGACTCTGTGGAGGATGTCACTGATTTTTTAAAAATATGCAACTTACAAGTATTACAGCACACACAATTTATTGTGTGTTTCATGAAGGGAGATAGCAATGAAAACTGGAAAAAATGAAATTTAGCAGTTTCTTTTTGATAAAGCTTGAATAAAAATTGTGACATACCTTATTTAAGAATTTTTTTCATATTTTCAATATAAAATTTAAATACTGAAATATATCAATTATGTTTTTGCTATTTAGAAATTTCTCATTAGCCAAATGAAAAATGTCAGAAATTTCACAGGAATTGTTATTATTATTATTATTATTATTATTATTATTATTATTGTTATTAGTGAAGTTGCATTCTCAATTTCTGGCATTAATCCAGAAACCAATCACATCCTTAATTCTGAAAAAAAAAAATTCTTAATTGAGACAAAAATATATTTTACTTTATTTTAAAACAATATAGTGTTGCTGTTATATTTACTCCAATAAGATGAAAAAACTTTTCTTTACTATTTTTGTTTTTGACATATATACTATAGTTTGCATGGAAACATTTATATTTTAAAAGGCATAAAATAACCAAAATAATACTACCAGCTAAACTCAAAGCATCTCAAATAGTGGCCATAGTGAATTATAACAGAGGTATAATTTCAGGGCAATTTCTTTCAAAATTATTTTATAAATATCATACATATATTAATCCTATGATTATTCATGGCATGTTGTTTATTTCAATTTAGAAAAAAAAATCTCACGTGGGTATTAACACAGGCAAAAGCCAAACCACCTAAAAAATGCATCAACACAGATAAAAGCTAATCCTTGGTTTCCATTTGTAAGCAGAATTTCCATTGTCTAACTTTACGTTGGCCAATTTATCTGATGGGTTAAAAAATTAAAGTGAGGGGACAAAAATGATATAATATCCCACCCATTTCCCTACAATAACCAGTTTCCTGATCTTCTTTCTAATTTTTAAGCTGTTCTTTCTGCCTTTTTCATTAGCTCCTCATTCTGGATGTTTTCCAAGGGTTCTTAGTTCTTAGTCTTCTCTGTCTACTTGAATTCCTTTTGAAATCTCAATCACTTCAAAATTTTCAATTGCCATCTAAAGAAATGGTTACTGAATCATTGTATCTAACCCTAATCTCTTAGCATTCCCATTCTCACATTTCCAGCTACTATAACTACATCATGTCTTACTGCTGAAAACAGAATATATTGTATTTTCCCCAAAATTTGGCCCTTTTTCTGACTGTTACTGTTAATGATGCCACCATTTATGCAGTTTCCTATGCTCAAACCTTGGATTTATCCATGGATTCTGACCTTGTCATTCAAATGAAAATGACCTTTTCATTACCAAATCTAATAGAACCTTCAATCCTCTTGACTTATCTGCAGCCTTTGATTCTTGCTGATCCCTGTCTCTTTCTGGATACTCTTCTTTCTAGGTTTTTTAACAGTTGTATCTCCTGGTTTTTCTTCTTACGCGACTGTCCACTTCTTCCAGTTTTTTGCTGGTTCTTTATCCAAATCATGGCAACAACTATGTTATGACAAAGCCCTGTCTTAGGTTCCCTTTTCTACTTTCTCTATACTCCTTCACCTAGTAATTTCATCAGTTCCCATGGGTTATGTTATCATCTCTAAAGATGTACATATCCAATCCTAGATTCTGTCTCTGTCTGCCTATTTCTTTACATCTGTCTCTCTTCTGAGCTAGTCAAACATAACTAGCTGCCTTTTGGACATCTTGAATTGGATGTCCCCTTGGCATCTCAAACTAAACAGGTACAAAAAAGAATTCATTATGGTTTCCAATAAGCCTTTTCATCTTCCCAGCTTTTTCCTTCCCAGTCACTTAGGTTCACAACTTTCATATCATTCTTGAATCTTCACTCTCATTCACTCCACAATCCAAAAGACTGTCAAATCTTGTCATTTTTAGCTTCACAACATTTCTTGTGTATGTCACACCTTCTCTCTCCTGACAAAGTCAACACACAAGTAGAAGACCTGATCTCCTATGGAGATGGACTATGGAGACTCCCATGGCCTGGACTATGCACTTCAATTCCTTAGGATCCTCCAGTTAGGTCTAACTACGTCACAACACCTTCTTACTTGATAAACTTTAATGGGTCTAAATAATCTCCAGGGACAAACGATAGAATTCTCTGGCACTTAAAGCTCTTCACAACTTCCTTTCTTCCTACTTTGCTAGTTTTCTTTCATCTTACTCCTTCAAGTCTTCTGAAATTATAACACAATACAATCAACCTGGCCTCCTTGATGTTCTTCAGACACAGTACTCCATCTCCAGACTCTGGTCTTTGTCCTGGCTCTCTCTCCTGCCTGGAATACTTTTCCTTCTCACCTCTACCTCACAGCTTCTCTACATTCTTTCAAGACTCAGCTCAAATCTCACCTTCTGGAAGTCCTTCCTAGCTCCTTCACAAGGTTCTCCCTTCCCTCTCTACCTTTCCTGTGATAGGATCTTCTGACACTATATGTTGTGGATGTCCTCTCTCTCACTAGACTGTGAGCTCCTTGAGAGCAAGGACTGTTTCTGCCTCTGTATTGGATACACTTAGTATAGTGCCTCTCATAAAAGTAAGGGCTTAATAAATGCTCACTTGACTGAATGAATCTTTCCTATCATTCACCTTTCATAAGCAGTTAGGAACTCTACTTTTGTAGCTTTATTTCACATGAATCTTTTGTACATATACTCCAGGTACACTGGGCTATTCTTATTCCCTCAGTCAGGTTCTTTTATTTCTCATCTTCCTACCTCTTCTCACACTGTATCTTGTCTGGAATGTCCATGAATACCCTTGGAAGTAGAAAACACATGTCATTTCTATGAGGTCTTTGATGATTGCTCCTTCTCTTTCAGTAATAACTTTTCCCCTGGAATCTTCAAAAGCAATTTTATTTTAAACCTCTCTAATGCACTTTTTGTGCTATGTTAATTACCTGTGTTTATGTGTTAACTATCTATGCGATTAGAGGGCTCAGTGATTTACCTGTGTTTTACCTAAATTTTTTTTCTTCCCCAGTGCTTAACACAGTTTCTAGACAGAGTAGAAACTTTATGCTATAAATCTTCTTGACTGAATGGATGAAATACTCTGATCATACTTACTTCCTTAAAGTTATAGGAGGGGACAAGAAGGCAACTAAAGAAATAAGCATCAAAGAAAGCAAACTGGTAGTACAATTTGTTCCATATTTACCTTTCACTACCCCCATCCACCCATCCAACCGTTCCTATAAATCAAGCAACAAGAATGTATTAAGCACTAACCATGCCAGGGGCTGTGCTAAACACTGGAGATACAAAGAATAACAAAAGGCAACCCAGCTCTCCAGAAGCTCACAGTCTAATAAGGAGACAGGCAAAATAATGTATAAATAGCCTATATACAGGATAAAGTGGAGATAATCAACAGAGGGAAGCGTCTAACATTAAGGGGAATCAGGAAGTAGCTAAACTATTCCCACAATCTGTTTTCCTTTTTTGTTTATTGATTTCTATGCTATTAAATTTAAATTTCAAACTTGCAAAATTATGTCTGAAATATACTGAACAAAGAATAATTTTTATGATCATCCTCTAATTTCTTTGTTAACCACATATGAATATCCATACACATGAAGAGCATAATTTCTTCCTATTCCCTCACTCTATTGTAAGAGCCTAAATGACTGATTCCAGAGGAAACATTTTAGTCCTTAACACACAAGAAAGGGGGAAGAATATACTGGGAAATGTGGATGATTTTTTTTCCCAATTATTCTGCTCTTTTACCAGGTGTCTGAGACCTCATGTTTATTGTACTTTTGTTTCTTTTTTTAGGTGTCCACATTTTAGAACATGTTAACAGCAAATGTGCTGAACTGAGTACAGTTTACTTGACAACAAAAATTAAGTTAGAAAGTACTTTGAGAGAGATTCAATGTGTTTATATTATATTCAGTGTTCTGCCAACATGTTAATCTGGTGCCTCCTCTTAGAAAGAAAGAGACCCTAGGTTCTCAAAGACTATGCTGGTAGAATAAACTCTGGCATGGTTTTGCAAACTGGGCAAAGCTTCAAGCTCTATTTCTCCAGACTCTCTATCTGTCATCTGAGAACCAGCCTAGTGAAGTGTGGAAAGACCCATCACCAGACTGCCTAACAGAGTGATGAAACTTTTGGTCAGAGAAACTTCTGAAGCTTTTCTACTAAGTTACAAAGGAGCCTATATCACTGCTTAGTACTCACAAGGATGTGCTCAACCTGATGAGATCAAAGATCATGGAAGTAATTAAGTGTTGAAGTAAGTGTTAGGAATTTTAAGTGACTCCTTATTCATTTAATCCAGGACAGGTTTTCATATGATAGAGCTGGACCTGAATTTCCAAGATTTCTAATCAAGAAGTTATTTTCTTTTTATATGACTTTTGATATGAAATTAACGAAATTAACCTAATATGCTAATAAGTCAAATATATGGGATAGAAAAAGCTCTCTAAACTCAACTAACACTTCACTTAAATTGAGTGATATCCGATTTTGTTATTAGTTTGGCACTTTCAATTTTGTGTATCTTATTCCTGTTGTTATTAAGTTACACATGTAATTTGCTTTGAAGAATAGGTAATAACAACATTAATAACAATTACTCATCCAAAGTTTGTAAAGTTTCATGTGTTTCTGAAACACATTCATTCTAGGCACTAAAGGTTAACAAGGATATTGGCAAGCTGGAGAGAGTCTGGAGGAAGGTTACTAGGATGATTGAAGTTCTTTACTCCATCTCCAGTTGACAGATCCAACAGACTTTTAGAATCTTGGCTTTCCAAACAGTTCCAAATCCATTTAATTATTATGATCCAATCTTAACTTTTTCATCTTATTCTCAAAAATAGGATGAGAAAATTTATCAAATTCTTTCTATAATCTTGATAAATTATGTCTGTAGCATTCCCCCCTATCTACCAGTTTAGTAATTCTATCTGAAAAAGAAATAAGGTTAGCATGTTAGCATCTACAAATAAAATCCAGGCTGGCTCTTTCGAACAACACATTAAGTACCTACTATGTGCAAGGACTGCAGGTAGGTGTCAAGATAGATAGATTGCCTGGCCTGGAGTCAGGATGACTCATCTTCCCAAGTTAGAATCTGGCCTCAGGCACTTATTAGCTATGTGACCCTGGCCAAGTCACTTAGCCCATTTTCTCCATTTTCTTATCTGTAAAATGAGCTGGAGAAGGAAATGGCAAACCACTCTAGTATCTTTGCCAAGAAAATCCCAAAATGAGGTCACAGAGACTTGGACACTACTGAAAGGGCTCAACAACAACTGAATGTATAAGGCACATGGAAGATACCAGGGATATGGGAGATACAAAGACAAAAACAAACAAAAAAAAAAACAAAAAAAACCCCCAAAACCCAAACCAAGTCTCTGTCTGCAAAGAGCTTACATTCTACTAGGGGACAGAACATCTATAGAGATACAAAAATACAAGTACATTTGAAGAGGAAGAGAAAGTTGTAATAATTAGGAGGATCAGGGGAAAGGATACTGAATCATAGGCACTGGTTACAGGATTAACCATATAAAAGAGAAGGGACAGTTTTTCTTCTTAAAATTAAAGCAGAAGTGAAAGGATGAGCTTTTGAAGTGTTGAAATGAGGAAATGTGAGTTTACTTACAGATGGCCTTGACCTTAAAGTAAGAGTTGAACACTTGTGTTGAGTGTGGAGGAATGGAGGGATAAGAGCAGAGAGGGGAAAAATGTTGGGGGGGGTTGGGAACGTCATTGTTGGGAAAGAGATAGGGAGTCAATAATAATGGGATTAAAGGATTGTCTAGAAGCAGTAAGGGCTCAACTGTGGATCTGCAGCCCAGATTTAAAGTGAATTTCTCCAATATGGCTTAGAAACTCTGGTCAAGATTAGGTGGTGGTTGTTACTGTTGGGAATTCCAAGCAATTAAAAGGGATGGGGGGACAAGACTGACCAGGATCAAGACATCTAAATATGCACTTGACCTTTATAAGTACTTTCATTTAAGCTAAAATTTTAAGTTTCTTAATAAGTATTTTTGACAATATTCAAAATAAGATTTATACTTGTATTCTACATATCATATAGGGATTGTCATAGTTTATTTCATACTAATGATTTGTTTCATGTCTTTAAAATTTAATCAAAAATGCTAATTGAAGGTGTACCTTTAAGCAATAACATTAAAATGAGATTTTATTTCATTTCTTAACTATAATGCTCAGTTAGAGGCCTGGACATCACACAAAATTTTATTCCCACATATTTTCTTTTTCTTTTTTTGTTTTTTAGATGGGGTAGGGCAGGGAAATTGGGATTCAGTGACTTGCCCAAGGTCACATAGCTATTAAGTGTTAAATGTCTGAGACTGGATTTGAACTCAGGTCCTCCTGACTCCAGGGCTGATGCTCTATTCATTGCACCACCTAGATGCCCCCACATATTTTCTAATGTTGATAAAGTACACTAAGTGAAATAACATTAAGAATCTTGTTATCAATTCATGTATTTGTGACTTTGATTTTTAAAAGCAAAAAATTATTTCTCCTTTTTATAAAAAATGATATAACAATTTTAAATTGGAGTATAAGTTCCTTAACTTCTGTAATGTTTCAACTGATAATCGTTACAAAGCAAAATATTTTGTATAATTGTAACAATAATGCAAAATGCATTTTGCATAGCCAAATCCTTTTCTGATTTGTAATGCACAATGATTTTGATTAATTTTTGTATATTAATGGAATCTTCTCTTATCCAATATATACTTCTGAAAGGGAAAAAGTATTATATACAGCTGAATGCAAGTTAACAGTAGCAATGTTAGAGCTGTGCCAAGTACAATTTATAACACGGTTTCTTTAGTAAAAATAATATCGAAAGATAAAGATGCTTAGCATCACTGTTTATATGAAAATTACCATTTTGTTTCCAAAAGTCTCAATTATCAACATTTTGTTGTTATAATTCTGAATGAAATATTTCAAAAAATCTCTTTTTCTTCATAAAGATGTTAATTCATTTTAGTGTTCATATTATTATTATCTATGTCAAGAGAACTATGATTAATTCTTGGCTAGCCATTCAAACTATTAAGGTTTTATCTTTGCACTACAGCTTATTTTATTATTTGACTTGAACACTATACACATACTATATACATATATAAAATAAGTATGTCAAATTCATTTGCATACTTAAATCACTATTATTATTCACAATTTTGGTAAGATATTCAGAAATGCAAGAAATAATAATAAATGGTTGAAAATAATCCTTCATTTCTTGATGTTTGATACATTATACATAGTGGAGTCTGATTACTACAGAATGAACTCAAAAATGTGACCCAGATATTAAAATCAGATAATGCAAAGGGGATGTTTACATACTACTAATACTACTGTAAAAATATTCTTTAAAATTTATGAAATAACTAAACAAACATATTTCACATAATATTTTGAAAAGTAGTTATTTCACAAACAGAAGAGAATTTTTTTAGTCTTATCTATAAGCAAGCACTCTTAACCTCTCTCCAGTATTTAACACCTTTGACCATCTTCTCCTCCTGGATACTCTCTGCTTATTCTTCTCCTTGTCTGACTGCTTGTCTAAGTCTCCTCTACTCCAGGTCATAACCACTCTACCCTAGGTTCTTATCCCGGTTCTCTCCATTACTTTTTTTCTTGTTTTTGTTTTTTGTCTTTTGGAGGGGGGAAGGTAGGGCAATTGGGGTTAACTGATTTGCCCAGCTATTTTTGTGTTAGGTGATTTAGGCTAAATTTGAACTCAAGTCTTCCTGACTCCAGGGCCGGTGTTCCATTCACTGTACCACCTAGCTGCCCCATCTCCATTACTTCTTTTGTAATCAGTTATTATTTCTCTGTGTATGACTCCTAGATCTATATATATTCAGCATTAGTCATTCCCCCCCCCTCTGTTTCCATATAATGAACTCCTATTGGATGTTTTCAGTGGGATATCCTGTAGGCATTTAGAACTCAGTGTAGCCAAAATAAAATACATTATCTCTTTCACTGGCTCCTGGGGAAGGAGGGAGGGGAACCTATTTCTCTTCTGAAATTTCCTATGGTGTCAAGGGCATCTCCATCCTACCCATCACCCAGGCATGAAATCTCAATTGACTTGACTCCTCATTCTCACTCATGCCAATACATCCAAGCAGTTGTCAGATATTAGCATTTCTATCTCCCTATGTGTCCCTCTTCTCTGCTCGCAGTCACCATACCAGTTCAGATTCTTATCACCTTTCACCTGGATTATTACAATAGCCTACTAGTTGGCCTCTTTGCCACTAATTTATCCTCCACACAGTAGCCGCCAAAGTTGTTCACCTGAATCACAGTTCTGATTCTATCATCCCTTTCCTCCATACTCAATAAATATCAGTGGCTTCCTACTTTCTCCAGGTTCAAATATGAACTTTTCTGTCTGGCACTTAAAAAGCTCTTTACAACTTATTCCTTTCCTACCCTACCATTCTTGTCTTCTTACACATTTTTCCTTTCCATGAACTTGAATGTCCTGCCATGCTGGCCTATTTGTTACACCTCACACAAAAGAATTAATTCCCAGTTTCTCTTATCTTTTTACTGGCTTTCCCTTACATTTGGAATGCTTCCTCTTCTCCCCTCCAACAAATATTGATAATGATAAATTAAAATAAAGTTCTTATTAGATCCAGGAAGATACAATATTTTCAGAAATGTTGAGTAACATCAAGTTTAGGGATGGTGAGGAATGACCTAAATGGGAAGCATGCTGAACAAAGACAACTAAGTAACTGAGAACTCCTTAAGTACATGAAAGTTTCACTTAAGGAGCATATTTTTAAGGATCACAACGTAGGAATAAATAAGACACTGTCAAATGAGTATCTGGAAAATCTGCTTTTACTAAAGAAATAAACTTTAAGAGTTCTTTCTGGAGCAAAAAAGAGTAAGAGGGAGAAAAAGGAAGAGGATTAGTTAAATATAGTAATACGAAGGGAAGAGGTTTAAGAACTTCCAGAATGGGGTTAGTTCTATGGCCAAAGTCAGGTGCATATCTTAATGAATGATTCCTCAGGGGAAGAAAATAACAGGTTTTATGTTGTTGGGAGGGGTGCATTAAAGTAAAGGAAAAAATATGAAATGGTATCCCTATGTGCCTAAGGCTGACAGTTCATTTTCTATAGTTCTCTGCAAGGATGCACAAATTAGATTGGATTTTTTAAGTGGCCATTAAAATGGTACCAAATCTTGAAGTTTCCAAGTTATGTTCTGATCCTTAGGCTAAAACAGGATGCAAGGGAAGATAGTGAGAAGGAGGATGATGATGATGACAGTTACTGGCTGACATTTACAATTTACAAAGAATTCTATATATGCTATTCATTTGTTTTAATTATCTATTATACTTGCACAACATATAATTACAAGTCAAACAGAGGAAGGACACATGGGATAAAAAGACCACAGAGAAGGCTTCAAGAGTTTTCAGACTTCAAGGGAGCCTTGAAGGAGTTACATTGTTTTGTAAAGAAATAAAGGAGAATAGTGACCGGGAAAAAGGGCTACTGGATTTGGAAAATAGGAAATCAACAGGAGACAGAACTGAAGGGGAGAGGGCTTTCCAAGCAGGATGCTCAGCATGTACAATGGAGGTCTAGAAACAGGCACGGTCATGGACTATTTAATGGAAGAGTTGGCAGGTTGGTTTAAAGAGTACATTTGATGGTGTAAAAGGATTTAAGTTTAAAAAGGTGGTTTAGGGTAATATCGTGCAGTCTTCAAATATCAAATTAAGAAATACAAACTTTATTCTGTAGGTAATAGGAAACCACTGAAAGTTTCTTGAGGAGGATTTTTTTAGGAAGATCCATTTGATGGTGATGTGAAGAATGGATTAGAGAGGACAAGGCTTCAAATTGGGGTACTGGATAGGAGGTGGCTACAATATTATTTGTGTGAAGTCATAAGTGCTTAGAATAAGGCTTAGAATAAGGGGAGTCTGAGGTAATGGTAAGAGATTCTGCAAACATCCTGGGGGCAGTTAAATAATATCAGACTCACCAAGCATTAGAGATATGTGATTTTAAGAGATCCGGAGGTGATTGTTAAGACCTGAGAATAATTGAGTTTTCTGGGGGAAAAGAGGACATAAAAGGGAGTTGTGTAGGAAGATGAGTCAGCAAGGGAGAAAGAGAAGGAATGGACAAAGAGGGGCAAAGGAGAACTGGTATAAAGAGGAAGGAGGAGAATCTGGTCTTTCAGAGCTCAAAGGAGAAGAAAGTTTAAAGGTCAGCAAGGTCAAATGCTTAAGGGAGGCCAAGGAGAGCTATTTTAGAAAAAGGCTACTTGGTTGGCAATAAGTAATTCATTGATGAGCTTAGAGGATTCAATTTCAATAAATTGAAATTAAGGGGTTGAATGAAGGAATTAAATGAAGGCTCCTCACTTAAGAAGTTTGAGTATAAGAGGAAAAAGAATAAAATGGTAGCTTAAAAGAATGGCATGATCAAGCAAAGCCTTATTCATACAAAACAATACTTTTGCAGGGAAGTTGTATATTTGTAGGTAGAGGGCAATGAATCAGGAGAGAGGAAAAATCTATAAAATCTAGAGGCAGAGAATGATTATGGTTTACTCAACACAGCACTCAGTGCTGGGTACATTACAAAGAAATATAATCTCTATGATGCATATCTAGTATTATTAAAGACTACTTGCCCAAAGAGATCGTTAGAAAGATTTCATCTCAATATTCTGTCAGCAAGATCATGTACAACTGAACTTTTATATTCAAAGTAATATGAGACAAGAATAATATGGAAAAAGTCGGAGTGTCTATAACTTTCACTGATTCTAATAATTTCCAATATCCTAAATTCCAGTAGCCTAAGTTAGATATTTTTACTGCCATACCACAACACTGAACAATTAACAGCAGCTATGTATTGTTTTGGACTTCACACCTATAAAGTATTTCTCTTCAAAGACTTTAATTCTTCTAACCTTTACTTCCCCAATTCTTTTAGTTGAAGCTGTTGTAATCTGTGATGCTTGCCAATAGAATCTCTAACCTGTGTTTGAAATTCTAAATCCTCCCCTTGGGTTCTGACCAGATATTGACTGTTTATTAGGTTACAAAGGTTTATTAACGCTAAATTGATCAGATCAGATTTTATTTAACCCTAGTTGCTCACTTCAAGATATAAGACATACATATATCTCAATGTGAAAGTAGTCTTTGAGGTTTTGAACAATTGTGCCTGTGATACCTATGCCCTGTCTCTACAGCTAAATCTAAAGTCAAGAGATGACCTAAAAACATTTTAGAAACAAAAATGGTAACTCCCATTTCAAACTTGCACAGTGCCAAACAGTTTAGTGTCCTTATTCTGTTGATGTCAAGTCCTCTGGATATAAAAGAGCTACACAATGGGAAAAAATCATTTGAGTAGGAATAGAATGGTGCAAGTTGTAATTGACAGTACATTTTTCCATTCTATGAAATTATTTAATTAGGCAAAGTTTTTGAGCTAATCTAGTTAAATACTGCTAAATCACCAAAGCAGAATAGCCCATTGACCCAGTCTCTGCCCCCATTATATCTGCCTTAGGAAGTACCAATGGATGGAGAAGTCTCTCCTAAATGACTGCTGTCAGCTGACTGGTTAACTGTGAACTTTTAGTATCATGAAAAGAAGACAATAAGAAACATAGATACAAAGTTTTGGCTAGCAGTATCATAGTAATAAAAGCTAGCATTTCTGTAGCACATTAAGATTTGCTTAGCACTTTATGAATATTCTATTATTTTATCCTCCCAACAAACCTTGGATGGTTGGTAGATGCCACTTTTAATCTCCATTTTTAAAATGAGGAGACTAAAGAGAGATTATGTGATCTGCCCAAGATTATACAAGGAATAAATTCTGAGGCCACCTTTAAACTCAGGTCATCCTAACTCCAGGTTAAATGTTTTTAAACTACTGTTCCATGTAACTTACATACTTGGGCAGATGACTTCATTGCCAGGCCAGTTTGAAAACGGTTAGACATTAGTCCATATGAATGAAGACAATGGTATTTATAAAGAACAAATTATAAAGAAAAATGTTGATGGCTATTGAATTCGTCTAGTTGGTTTCAAGCTTATTGTGGAAACACGGATAGGATAGAGGTAAGAGAAAGAATCTGAAATAAGTTATCTTCTTATCAATCTAAAAGAAGTGTTTAAGTAGATGCAATAAATGTTAAATGAAGATGGTGGAGAAATAACCAAAATAAAGGGTTAATAAACACCTAATATTCATAGCAGCACTTTTTGTGGTAGCAAAAAAAAATAACTAAACTAGAAATAAAAAGATGTTCATCAATTGAAAGATGATTAAGCCAACTGTGAACACAAGAAGATATAATTATGCTACATGAAATGATGTACATGGTGAATATGGAGAAGCATAGAAAGACTTATATGACACAAAGTAAAAGAATCATAATCAGGAAAATAATATCCATAATGAGTAAACAATGTATGGAAAGAATAATATCAAAACTTAGCGTTGCAAAATTATGGTGACCAAGTCTGGTCCCCTAAAAGCAACAGAAGATATTTCCCCTCACTCCCTTTTAAAAGTAGGGATGCAGGAGCCTGGGACACCACATATAAGAATTTTTTAATTTATTATTTACTTTAGAAGAATTTTTTCCCCTTTGTATTTTATAATTGGGGATGGCTCTCAGAGCAGAAGGAATATGGTGGGAAATATATGTAATAGAAAAACAAAGGTTAGTAATAAAATTTATTTTAAAAAATATGAAAAATAAAAGACATATTTGGGCACAACATCTGTTTTGACATTAATCTTAAATCTGAAAAGAAATTACAAGAAGTAATAGAATTTCTGGTGATATAGACATATTAAGAGCTAGTGTCATAGCTTCTGCCACTTACAAAAAGATTTGGAACAATTATTTGTGACTGAGTCCTTCACACAACTTGCAAAATATTTTTCCTAAAAGAAAATAAGACAATGACCTTCCCATTAATTTTTTTCGATGTCTATTGCCTATAGGATAAAATGTAAAGCATTTAAAATCCTCCAGAGTGACTTCAATGTATTTTTCCAGATTAATTCATCTGATCTTTCCTAATCACTGCTTCAAAATATTTTTCTTCTGAGGTGGTTCATTTCAAGTCACCTACTCCCCAAGTGAAATTCATGGGTTATGCAGTTCACAAGATTTATAGATAGTAGGGACTTCAGAGATTATCTATTCTAATAATTTCATTTCAGATCTAGTCTAATAATTTCATTTTTAGATAAGGCCCAAAGAGGTTTAGTAATTTGCCCCAAGTAACACAGGTAGAAAGAAGTAAATCCTTCCTTCTCAAACATACTTAGAGTATTTGTTTTGATGTCTTCTTTATACAAATCAGAAGCAACACTAATATTATGCAAATTAGTGACCATGTTGCATCATCCTCAGTAATCTTTAAACTTAATGAGGCACTTTTGCTTTTTAAATCACTAACAATAATTCTGGTTTATTTTTTTAGGGTTGGTTTGTTGTTGTTATTCCGAATTTGACCAATACCAGCAAACACATAATGTTCCACATACAAAGAAGAAACAAAAGAATTTTATAAGGAATCATGAATCTCACTGGGTATTCCTTACACACATACTTAAATTCATATCAATTTCAATGCCGTTTCAACTATCTTGTTGCTCTCTGAACCTCCTTCTGTTGTCTCTATAAATTTTCTTAAAATGTTTCATTCATATTCTTCTTTCCTCCCTTTTTGGGGATATCACTAACTGAACTTTCCCTTTCCAATTTTCCTACTTTGTCCTCAAAAAATCTTCCCCCTTTGTAAAAAGTCAGCACTGTCAAGCAAAATAAATCCATCCACTGGCCACATTTGAAAATTTATGTATCAGTCTGCATCTCTAGGTCATCATCTCTCTGTGAAAAGAGGGTGAGTGTGAGTCATCGGGTCCTCTGGAATCATGGTTGGTTATTGTTTTGACCAGAGTGCTTATGTTTAACAAAAGAGTAGTCATTGTACCAACCATTCTATTTGTTCTGCTTACTTTGCTCTGCATCAATTCATACAAGTCTTCCTTAGAATCCCTTTTATCATTTCTTATGGCAAAGTAATATATTATACTAATTAATATCAATGTCATAATTTATTCACCCCTTTCCCGGGTGATATAAATGCTTTTAGTTTCTAATGCTTTGCTACAACAAAAAGTTTGCCATTGGGGGCGGCTAGGTGGAACAGTGAGTAGAGCACTGGCCCTGGAGTCAGAAGGACCTGAGTTCAGATCCAGCCTCAGACACTTAACACACATAAACAAAAACCTAGCCGTGTGACCTTGGGCAAATTACTTAACCCCAACTGCCCTCCAAAAAGAAAAAAAAAGTTTGCCATGAATGTTTCAGGATATATGAGACCTTTGTTCTTTGTTTTGTCTCCTTGTGGTATATGCCTAGCAGTGGTATTAATTCCTAAAAAGATATGCACAGTTTAGTGTCTTTGGGGAGAATGTTTTCCAAGTGTTTTTCAGAATCACTAAACCAATTCACAGATCCACCAACAATGCTGCATAACTTCATCTATTTTCTGAAAACTCCCTCAACAATTATCATTGTCCTTTTTTTTTGTAAAGGAACCTTAAAATGGTTTTCATTTACATTTCCCCTGCAATTCAATGAAGTAACCCTTTTAGAATTAGCATCTCTTTACTATCAGAGATTCACAATATCTGAATTCATACTCTAGAACTTGAGTAGAAAAGTTTTTTTCTTTAGCTAGAATTAAAAGACACTGAAATACTTTTCTTTACATTGAATATTAACTTATTGAATATTCAATACAAATTTAAAATAAATTTCTTTGGATTTAAGAACTGAAATACTAATATTAATATTCCCAATAAGCTAAAACTCAATCAACCAAAAATCAAAATATCTTTAACGAAAAGAATTAAATAGATTCTATGCCAGCACAGAGAAGAAAACAAGTTAATAAAACCCATTATATGTCCTAGGAATAGCACACTATCAGATTATATGTCTATCCCACACTGGGTTCACACTGGAGAACATTTAATAATCAAAGAAACCACAGTTAAGTTCATTGTTCTGAATGAACTAAGCAGGAAAATAGTCTATTACATTTTAGAAGTATTTATAACAAA
The DNA here is from genome assembly GCA_011680675.1 of Gymnobelideus leadbeateri. NCBI lineage: Eukaryota > Metazoa > Chordata > Mammalia > Diprotodontia > Petauridae > Gymnobelideus > Gymnobelideus leadbeateri. Next base: position 111,383 of record WOXC01009654.1, read on the forward strand.
GTGTGAGATAGATAAAAAAAACAAAAAGTAAACAGAACATTTCATTAACTAGATCTTCCAGCTATCTGAGGAAGACTATATGTCTCTATTTCTCTTAGTGTATACAAGGGAAAATCCTCTGCAAGTGAAAATGCCTTGTTGCAATGAAAAGTGTCCCAGAGCTGAATTCAGAAGACCTATGCTCTAGCCCTAGCTAAGAAAAACAAAAAACAATCCCCCACACCTGCTTTGTGATGTGATACTGAGAAGTCCAGCTTTGGAAACCTTTGTTTCTTTATTTAGAATATGAGGTGGCTGCTATAAAAAAATACCTCCAAGAGCCGTCCAGTTCTGCCATTCTACTATATGATTCTAACAACATCCTACTTTCCAAAAGTAAACAGAAATGTGAAAACCAAATCACAGTGGGCTACCTCAGTTCTTAAACCTGGTAGCTTCTTTGCTATTCATGATCACTAACTAAATCAATTTAATCACATCAACTACTTACTTTAAATCCACTTTTTCTTTTCACTTCTCTTTCACATAGCTTCCTTGGTATGTGAAGTAGGTAGTTAATAATGACACTTCCCTGAGTTTTCATGACATAGCATTCAGTAGGAGTAAAAGTGGCAACTTTCACACTTCTCCAACAGGATATTTATATGCCTATAGTCAGAGATGCCTGAAATATCCTGAGAGACTGTGCCTTTACTATTTACTAAGCAGTGAGAGCTCAGTATGAACCATAGAATCATAAAATCTGTGAATTTTCAGGGACCCTAAAGGTCACACAATTATACACAGGCCCATCCCTCCCAACTTTTTCTCATCTGCAAATCTGATTTATCATTGATGGCTTAATCCACCAAAACAGAACTGCTCTTTCTCGCTTCACTGATTTTGCCCAAATGCTTTCTATCACACTTCCCTTCCCTCTGGTTCACAGATATATATTTATTATTTCAGGAATCTCTAATTATGATGATGACAACGACCATGTGAATAGTAGTAATAGTAGTTAACTTGTATATTACACTACATGCCAGACATAAGCACTTTATAAATATTATCTCATATGATGCTCACAATATCCCTGGGAGGTATAGGCTATTATTCCATTTTACAGATAAGGAAAGTGACTATGAATATGAGAGAGATTAGGTAATTAACCCAGGTTCACACAGCCAATGGGTTTCTTCCATTAACAGACTTTCCTACCTTTTTCAAGGGTTCTCCCACCTCTTTAATTTGTCTGAAGTCAAATTTGAACTCACATCTTCCTGACTCCTGGCCCACAGCTTTATCCACTGTGCCACCTAGCTTTCCTTTTGAACTGAAAAATACCCATTCAAAGACTGCTTGATTAGATTCACAAAACTCCAGGCAAACATGTTTACCAATACTCAGGAAATAAACTCCATACCTGGCCAAGCACACATCATTTCTAAAACTTAAGTCATGACAAAATCCAAATTATAAAACTAAAACCCCATCTTTTTATACCATTGCCGATTACTTCCAAAACCTTCATTTCCCTTCTGGAATACATACCTTCAACTGATAAAATAAATGAAAATCTTACCCTTAGCAAGGCTAAGGTCATTCCTTTCTAGGCTTTATCTTGGGATATCATCTATCCCTAAATGTGGTATCAAAAATGAGTTGTGCTCATTAGGTTTGCCAAATCAAGGGAGGTTTCTGAATTCCAGAAACAATCCCCAAGAAGACAGCTGAAACATGAAACAGAGATTCAGAGGATTTCCCCCTCTTCTTTCTTTATATCAAATCCTCCTACCTTTTAGGATCCTGAATATAGGTAAGTGCCCTAAAGTTTCTTCCTTCCAGACTTTTCACCTTCTTCTCAATGTCTTCCAAAGAGACCAATTTGCATTATATGTACACACAGTTATTACATGGCAATGAGAGAAACACAGATCTATATTCTATAGGTTACTAAAAAATCTACCCACTGCACAATGCCCTTCTACCCCCTTATTTGCTGGAGATGAAATTTTGATTTTTCTGGCATCTGCTACCATGTCTTGGGGCTAACTGTTGTAGCAAACTACCTATTTGTCCTCTCTGTCTGCTATTATGGGGGATTGGCCACTGGAATTGAGGTTCCTAGGTGGGTTTCTTCCATTAGCAAGCTTTCCTACCTTTTTCAAGGGTTGTCCCTCCTTTTTAATGGACATTATCTTCCTGTGTTCTTGTTCATCTTGCTTGGGATATAATTATCTGATTTTTGCCAAAGGTCTAGGGTAATTAGTAGCTACCCTTACCTCTTATCCAGGAGAAGTTCTTAAAATGAAATTCACTTTCCAGTTACTTCTCTCCTTCTCCTCACACTTTCCATCTCTGATCATATTCCTGAGATAAAACCTCCCCTGGTTATACCTCTTAGCTATTCCAGTACCTTCTCTTGTAAAGCATACAAGATGACCAACTGTTGTATAGCTCCTCTGAGCATGTAACAAAAAGGAATACACATAATAAGAGTGAACAGGATTGGGATTAAGTGTAAGGGAAAAAATAGTAACAGTAAGCTTTAATAAAGAATGGTATCATCTCTTGAAAGAGGTCGTGATTTCTCTCCAAGAGACAACTTTGGAAGCTGCGTAAAGGAGAGAAATCACAACCTCTTTCAAGAAGACTATACTTTGAGATAATTTTGGAAAGTGGGTTATTAAATGATCTCTGATAAAGAAGAGAAATCACCACCTCTTTTTAAGAGATGATACCACTCATTTTTTTTTGTTGTTTGTTTGTTTTTGGTTTTTTTTTTGTTTGTTTGTTTTTTTGTTTTTTTGGAGAAAATGTTTTATTCCAATGATTCTTGAAATACCTTCTCAGGCAATGCTTTTTCTTTTTTCTTTTTTTTTTTAAACAAATGCTTTATTAACTTCTGTTTTACATCATTCATTTCCGCCAGATTTTGAGTTACAATCATTTCCCCCCATTATTCCCCTACCCAACCTCCCTGAATAGCAGTCCCACAAGATATCGCTTCCTCCAATCTGCTCTCTCCCATACCTTCTCCCATACCCCCATCGACTTTTCCATTAGAGGAAGATGAATCTTTGTGTCCCAATGCCTGCACATCTTATCTCCCAATTACAGGCAAAAGAGTATTAATAATAGTATTTATATATATTTGAAACATTTAATGTTACGACCTCGAATTTCAGATCCATTTCCTTCCTCCCTTGTCACCCATTCCTTCTTGGGAGATAAGTAATTCAGTATATGTTGTACATGTCTAGCTATGCAAAACATTATCATAGTAGATATATTGTACAAGGCTGCTTATAATTCCCTCCCACTCATCCCACCCCCAACCTGGTCCATTCCCTACATGATCCTGTCCCTCTTCTATAGTGGGTACTTCCAACCTCCCCTCACCCCAAGGATGCCCTCCCATCCATCATCCCTCCTCTCATCCCCCTTCCCCCTATCCTGCTGCAGGTTGAGATATCCCATTTAGTATGTATGTCATTTTCTCCCTGAACCAAATTCAATGTGAATGTGGTTTTGCCTTTTTAGCCTTCCTTATTCTCCCCCTCCTTTGCAACCACTTCCCCTACATGAGATAGTTTACCCTACCATGTCTCTCCCCATCTCCTCTTGCCACTTTCCTCTCTCACCTCATAATTTCATCCCTTGAGTATTCTCCCTTCCCAACAAATTCAACCTATGCCCTCTATCCATATATAACTGTAACCATATACACACACATTCACATATGTATTCATATGACCACACCCCCTTCTTCCATTATTTTCATATTGAGAAAGATATCATCAGTCACAGATATTGCTTTTCCATATAGGAATGTAAATAGTTCAACTTTGATAAGTTCCTTTTGATTTCTTTTCCCTGATTACCTTCTCAGGCATCTCTTACTTCTTGCGTCTGGATGTCAAATTTTCTATTCAACTCTGGTTTTTTCCTCAAAAATGCTTGAAAGTCCTCTATTCCACTGAATGACCATATTTTCCCCTGAAACAAAATACTCAGTTTTGCTGGGTAGGTGACCCTTGGGTTCATTCCCAGTTCTTTTGCCCTCTGGAATATCATATTCCATGCCCTTCAATCCCTCAGTGTAGAAGCTGCCAGGTCCTGGGCTATTCTGATTGTGTTTCCACAATATTGAAATTGTTTCTTCCTGGCTGCTTGTAGTATTTTCTCCTTGATCTGGGGATTCTGGAACCTGGCTATAATATTTCTGGGAGTTTTCTTTTTGGGATCTTTTTCAGGAGGTGATCGGTGGATTCTTTCAACCTCTATTTTGCCCTCTGGATCTAAAACATCAGGGCAGTTTTCCTTGAGAATTTCTTGAAGGGTGATTTCTAGGCTCTTTCCTTGATCATGGCTTTCAGGTAGTCCAATAATTTTTAAATTGTCTCTCCTGGATCTATTCTCCAGGTCAGTGGTTTTTCCCATGAGATATTTCACATTGCCTTCTAATCTTTCATTTGTTTGGATCTGCTTAACAGCATCTTGATTTCTCATAAAGTCATTAGCTTCCATTTGCTCCAGTCTAACTCTGAAGGAATGAATATCCTCAGTGAACTTTTGAGATTCTTTTTCCATCTGGCAAATTCGACTTTTTAAGGCATTCTTCTCCTCATTGCCCTTTTGGGCCTCCTTTGCCATTTGAGTTAGTCTATTTTTTAAGGTGTTGTTTTCCTCAGTCAGGCTGTTGACCCTCATTTCATACTTTTCCTGCATCCTTCTCATTTCTCTTTCCAATTTTTCCTCCACTTCTCTTATTTGATTTTTAAAGTCCTTCTTAAGGTCCTCTATGGCCTGCAACCCGCTCATGTTTTCCCCTGGGGCTTTTGGAGCAGGACTTCTGACCTCACAGTCCTTTTCCCGCTCTATGCCCCCAAAATAGGAGTCTAGGGTTGCATTTTTCTGTTTCCTTTGCCTTGGCATGTCGCCACTTAATTGCTTGACTTTTGGGCTTGTTGCCACACTATGGCTTTAAGGCCAGCTAGAGGAATTTTCATCCCAAATGTGTGGGGGGCAACTTCCGTTTCTGGCAAGCTGTAAACCCACCCACAACTTCCACCCTAGATCACAATCCAGATCCAGGGAGGTTAAAGCAAGAGCGATTACCCCCCAAGACTGATCGCTGGATCTCCCCACGATTTGTAGGCTGGGAGCCAGAAATGCCTATGAAAACTACAAAATGGCGTGTCTCCTCAGCGGCTTCTAGCTCCCAGGGGAGGGAGCTGACGCATTCCCCAAATACAGGTCCCAAAGTCCATAGGACACTAACCTCTTACTTTGTCCTAGGCATGTCTATGTTGATAATTCTGGAGTTGCCACAGCTCCTGGTGTTCTGGGGTTCCTCCAGCTGGCTGCTGGCCCTGCCGCCCTGGGGCTAAAACCTCGGCTCACGCGGACCTGGGCTCGGCTTGGCTGGGCTCCTGCGCTCTGCGCGTTGCCGGCTCCCAGACCACTGCGCTGGTCCTTCCTGCAGGGCTGCTGGGCTGTCCTCAGCGGGAGGTTAGCTTCTCTGTGTCGTTCTGTGGGTGCTGGGGCTCCAGAAGTTGTTCAGAGTCCTTTTTTACATAGTTTGTGGGGAATCTGGGGGCAGAGAGGCTTGGAAGAGCTGTTTCTACTCCGCCATCTTGGCTCCGCCCCGATACCACTCATTATTAAAACAATGTTTCATTTTTAATTTTTCTGACTATATTGGTAATTTTATACCTTAAAAGAATACTTATCTCAATGGCAATTTCAGTATTATTGCAAACACAAAGAGACAGACACGTAACTAGTGACCAACATAAATGGAAAAGCAAATTATTAATAGACAGGAGGGGCTGAAGTCAAATCAGACTTTTGACATTTACTAGCCTTGTAACCCAGGTCAATGTAGTGAACTTCCTTGTGCCTGAAGCAACTCCTCAGAACTAATCTACTAAGTTTAAGGAACTGTGGTCTGATTTGCATCTGTTAGAGGAGAGTTCCCTTTGCTCATGAAATCCTAGGTCCTACTTGTATAAAAAGTAATACTGTTTCTCCACAATTTGGATGCAAGATAGTATATTTTAAAGCTGCAAAGGCCTTCACAAGTTAGCTGTTCCAATCTCCTAGCTGTATAGAGATGGAAAGAGGTGATTCATAGTTAAGTCTTGAATACAGATGCTCTAACTTCAGATATGACGTACTTTACACTACACCTCTCAATTTAGTTTTGGCAACTATATCTAGGTGGCATTAGCCCAGAGCAAATACAGTATAACTCCCTCAATGCCACTGTTGCTATGGTATAAGAGTAATATGTACCTTTCAGGCTCACCATATCACATGCTGATTTTTTTTTCTTTATGTAGTTATTTCAGACAGTATTAGTAACAGTAGCTAGAATTTCTACAGTGCTTTAAGGTTTGCACAGTACATAACACATGTTATTTCATTTGATCCTCAAAACAACCACAGTGTGATAAATGCTATTATTATCCCCATTTTACAGACGATAAAAATGAGGCTGAGAAAAGCCATATGTCCTAGAGCTAAAGCTAATAGGTATCTGAGGAGGCAATCAAATTCAAGTCTTCCTGACTCCAAGTCTAGCCCTAACCTACTACACCACCTCTTTGAAACCTTCTTTCTATAACACTGGTACTGACACATGAAATTCATTTTAGTTTACAGTGAACTTAGCCACTTTTGGGGGAAAAAAAGTGAAGAACCATAGGAAACAGATGCTTTCCAGCTGGAATTTCTGACTGTTATTCTTAGACCAGGTTTCACTTACTGTATTACCTAAGTTCTCTGGTTTGAGAATTTCAAAATGATCAAAAATACTTATTTTGGGGTAAAAGTTGTAGACAAGTTATTATATGTGTATATTTAACTCTCTGTTGATCTATCAATTTTCTACTCACTTCTACTGCTTATCAAGTCAACTCAGTTCAAGCCTGGTAACTTGATTAGCCAGAAGAGTTTTGATAAGATTACTCAAGGTTATTAATTTTTTAGGGGGCCTACAATGCTAGGCTACCTTGAAGGTTTCTTTGTAACTAAACACAATGAACATATAGCCCTTGATTAAGAAGTCCTTTCAAACATTTTAGATTTTCTGACTATTAATAATTACAGAGAAATTTTTAGTAATCACAAACTCTATTCCATATTAAAACAAAGAAAAAAGAGAAGCTTTTTACTAAATCTGAGAGAATTCTTACATAAGCTATTGCTTTGTTAGTGAGAATCTTATCACAATTTTTATTTTTGGGGTTGCCTTTCCTTCTTCCTAATTCTTCAAATTTTCTCTTCTGTCCAAAAAATAATAAAAAAAAAATGAAAACCCCAAGCAAAAAGTGCATTGGCCCTAGAGTCAAGAGGACCTGAGTTCAAATCCAGTCTCAGACACTTAACACACAAAAAACTAGCCATGTGACCTTGGGCAAGTCACTTAACCCCAACTGCCCTCAAAAAAAAAAAAAGGCAAAAAAATATTGAAAACCCCCCAAACCCAAAAACAAACCCTCAATCTGGGAGGATAGAGAGCTGGCCTCAGAATCCAGACTACCATCCTCAAACTCACAAGGGCTTTGTGTCCCTGGGCAAGTCATCACTCAGTATTTCCAGGAAATGGCTCTAGTAAAAAATTGCAGAGCAGTTAAAGGTCTGTATTGGTACAGGGAGAGTTTACTCATTATGCCTTCCTAAATACTGAAATCTTTGGTTGGGTTAAAAAAACTAACCAACTAAAATATTATAAAATAATTATTTGAACTGGAAATAATTGACTGTTTATGTTTACTATTTCAGGCATGTTCATCTTTAAGGTTTTTTTTTTTTTGTTTGAAATATCTCATTAGTAAATATAGCAGATTATCTCTAAGGAATTATTAACCAACGTTAAATATGGACATCCATACCAGGAATGAAAAACATTTTTTCCTCTGTTATTTCCCTCTTCTAGGCAGCCCCATGAAAGCCCACTGAACCCAAAAGCCCATTTCTTCAGAATTTCCTTGTGATTGACCTGGACAAAGGGAAAGAGGAGAGCAGATACCCATAAAATTCTTCCCTCCTACTTAATGGACTAAAATACTTTAATTTCTTTTTAGACTTTTTGGTGAGTTGAAGGGAAAATTACTTAATGATCTTACATTATAACACCCAAACCTAGGATTGGAGTGATTTCATCAGAATTTAAGCCCAAGCACTGACTTTTAGCATTCAACAAATCATTGCAAAAATGAATCAATGGAAGCTTTCCCTGTGTCCAAAAGAAAGCCTGCAGACGTACTTCATCAGTTGAGAACAGAACTGGCCCTATTTCTACAAGTCTGCTCCTCTTCAACTTGCCTCAAAAGAGACGTGTATTACTGGTTACAAACCAGGATTCTCTGAATCTGAGTGCAAACTACCCTATCGTCATCGCCCACATTTCACCTATTGTGGCTAGGGACTGAAACTAAGATTTGCAATGGAACTTTTTATCCCATGATACCACCCTAGGTGCTGAGATCCCAAATAACTGGAGCAATGTCAAAAAAAGATAATGTCATCAGGGGTGGATAGGTGATGCAGTGAGTTAAGAGCGCTGGCCCTGGAGTCAGGAGGACACGGGATCAGTTCTGGCCTCAGAAAATTAGCACCCACATGTAAAAATAACTAGCCCTGTAACCTTGTGCAAGTTATTTAACCCCAATTGCTTAAAAAAAAAAAAGATAATGTGATTAAAAATGAAGGCAATTAGTAATGAGTCTAAGAATGGGGCAATTTAGAACAGTGGGATTTTCAGAAAGGGTCTTAGAGATCTTCTAGCCTAGCATTTCATAACTTCTTCTGTGTCATGGACTCAACTTTGGTGATCTGATGAAGCTTATATACCCCTTCTCAGAATAATGTTTTAAGTACATAAAACAAAATACATACAGCGTCAATGACCAATCCTAGTGCCTGGGAACTTATCATGAAGCATGCTACCCACCTCCAAGTAGGAAGGTGATGGAATCAATGCAGAATGAGGCTTTTTTTTTTAATGTGGAAGTTTCTTTAGCTTAACTATACATTTATGTAACGGGTTTTGTTTTTCTTGCTTTCTCAATGGGAAGGTGGAACTGAGGCTCTGAGAACTAGAGAGGTTAGATGACTTGCTTATGTGCAGAATTCAGTCTCTTGTTTTGGTTTTCACTTCCCCTCAAGTTTTTATTCACGTTAGTCAGTAAATGAGTCAACTAGCATTTATCCAGCCTCCACTTTGTGCCAGGTACTTTTCTAAGTGCTTCAGACACAAAGAAAAGCAAAAATAATAACATTTTTTTTACTTCTCAAGCTCTAAAGGAGTTCACTATCTAATGTGGAGACAGGAAAAAAAATTAGAAACAAGATCTATGCAGGATAAACTGGGGATAATCTGAAAAGGAAGCAAATAAGATGAAGGAGAATTGGGAAAGTCTTCTTACAAAGGTTATATTTTAGCTGAGACTTCAAGAAAGCCAAGGAACCTAGGAGGCAAAGTCAGGAAGGGAAAACATTCCATGCATAGGAGGACAGCCAATGAAAATGCTCCCATTTAGGAGGTGGAGTATCTTGTGTGAAGAAGAGCAAGGTGGCCAGTACCACTGGATCAGAGGACAGATGGAGGAAAGCAAGATATAAGAAGACTGGAAAGGTAGGAGAGGGTCAGGTTCTGAAGGGCTTTGAATGCCAAGCAAGATTTTTTTTTAATCCTGGAGATAATATGAAGCCACTAGAGTTTCCCGAATAGTTGGGGTGACATGGTCAGACTTGTCTTTAAGAATATAAATCTGACAGCTGAGAGGAGGATGGGCTGGTATTGGGAAAGACTGGGGGCAGATCAGGAGTCCAGGTATGAGGTGATGAGAGGAGAGAAACTAGTGTGTGTGAGATATCATGAAGGTAGAACTGATAGGATTTGCTGATGATAAAGTCAGCTTTGGACATACTGGGTTTGAGATGCCTACAAGGCAGATGGAATGCAAGATATAAAGCATGTTATTGATTTGTTTCTCTTGTTGTTTATGACAGTGATTCCTTCAGTTATGTGGATGTGAGTTACTTTTATTTTCATAGACAAACCAGAAAAAGTTCAATAAAATATAAGCTCCTTCAGATCGACTCTCTTCATTTTTTGCCTTTGTATCCTTTGCACCTAGCATTGTGTCCTAAACACAGCAGGCATTTAATAGATATTGTCTGAAATGAAGGAAAAAGTAGCAGAGCAAGTACTTAAACTCAGGGACCCTGACTCCAGGTCCAGGCTTTTTTACCCCTACATCATACCAACTTGCAAAAAAGGAATAATGTTGACACTATGATTTTATGCAAGATTAGATAAAATGGAAAAAAATTCAATAGAGATGACAAGACAGGGAGAATACAAAAAAGAAAGGCTGGCTTAGGTGACTACTTAGAGAAAGGATTTTAAAACTCTGTGATGTTTTATGTAAAGTGGACAGTTTGTCGCTCATTTGTTTTCAGTCACATCTAACTCTTCATGACCCCATTTGGGGTTTTCTTGGCAAGAACACTGGAAATGGTTTGCCATTTCCTTGTCTAGCTCATTTTATAGATGAGGAAATTGAGGCAAACTGGCTTAAGTGACTTGCACTGGGTCACAGGACTAGTAAGTGTGTCTGAGCAGGATTTGAACTCAGGAAGATGAGTCTTCCTGACCTGATGGCAAGAACTCTATCTCCTTTACCACCTATCTACCCCAAGGCAGCTACAGTAAGGTCTAGTTACTATAGGATTCTCCTAGTAAAAGTATATAACCAATGCCCCTGTAAACTTCATGTGAAGAAGCATGCAGTTTCTTTCCATATATTATTTTCTATAACTTTACAATGCACTAAAGGATGGTGAAGTGGTAAGTTTGTTTAAAATCAATAAAAATAAATCAGAGCCAGGGTTTTGGCTGTTATTCTTTTGTAGAAAAAAAATTGGCTTGGTGAGAAGCTATTTGAAATGGTACAATGTTACATACATAATGAATACATACAGGGGGCTTCTTAGTGGCCCACAGAAAGGGTTTCTCTTTTTGATTCATCTCGATCACATGTGGACTATTTTAATTAACCCTTTAATCACAAGGCTGCACATTCAGGTACAATGAGTTTGGTTTAACAACATGGGCCCGTGTATTACAGATCTGAATAGTTTCTATGGAATGCTGAAAGGTGCTGCCATCTTTTTTAGATTTTATTCTAATTCATTCAGCATTATTGCACTTTGGGACTTCTTGTTATATTATGGAACTCATCCAGATGTGCAGAAAGCATTAGGGAGGGTTACAACTGGTTTTGGCAAGGGGAAATTATGGTTCACAGATGTTGGCACAGAACCCTAAATAGTCTTATCTGCTGACCAGTTAGCTATGGCTCAAACAGATAGCATTTCTATCCATCTCAAGATTTAAATTATTCATCACAAACAAAAAGCACCAATAATAGAAGAGGTGATGAAAGATGGTGGGGACGGGAAAGGAACCAAGGCCCCACCCAAGAAAACCCTGTGGGTCTGGTGATGCTACATCCAGTTGTATTCCTGTGACATCAGGGAGAATACAATGAGAAGTGCCAAGAACTACTTTTCTTGGTCTTTGGGGAAATGTTATTAGGCGTGGCTTAATCATGTGCAATTGCTGAGACTGACTTAAAGATGAAGTAAATTTGCTGGCTCTGTGTCAGGCATTTTTCACTTGGACCTCGAGTCTTGGTTGAGATGGTGTCAGGGCTGAGGAGAAAGACTTGGCAGGAAACTATCAAGTTAATCCCAGATGCTTCTGTGGTGGTGGTTCTTGTGGTCTGGAGCCATTTCAATATTTGCAAGGGAGGGCTCCCTTTTTGGCACAGCTTTTAGAGGGGGAGGGATCTAGACCTTCCTAGATTTATTATGGGCACAGATAAGAGGCATTTTTCTAAAAGAAGCTGCATTAAAGGTTATCACTGAGTTGGAAACCCTACTATTGTCACTAAATTATAATTACACACACACACACACACACACACACACACACACACACACAACATTTAACCTTGATTGCTTTAAATCTTTCTCTTGTAGTTCGGTTATATCACAAAGAAAAAAAGTAAATCTGCTGATAATGAACTGAAGTCTAAATTAATTTTTAGGGGACTAGAACAAAAAAAATAGCTAATGAAAGTCACAGCTTTTCATTTTTTGAGAGTAGGCATTGTTTCATATTTAATATTTGTATCTCTAACACAGTGCCTGGCACATAGCAGATAATAAGTAAATGCTTGTGGATTGACTGGTCAAGTCCACTGTAAAAACTGATATAAGAAAAAAGAGAAAGAGAAATTCTACTCTTAAATTCCCACTGTCTTAAAAAACTATGTTTCTTTTTGAATTTTAAAATAAAAATTCAATTAATTGCATTTATCACTCACCATGCTTAAATAATATATGTGTGTACATATATATTTCATTCTTCTTTTTTAATACATGAATCCTTCAATAATCTGGGTTGTCCCTGGAGGGGACATTCCCTTCACCAAGGTACACAGAGGAAGGTCTTCTAGAGTTGCTCTGGTTGAAAATCCATCACCCTGCAAGCAACCCAATCATGAGTCTCTGCAGACTAAGTGAGGCTGGTCGTTAGATGATAGTCATCCACTGTATTAACCCATGTCACTCATAAAGCTATCCAGCTTGGAATGCTTATGTTCAGATAGCAAAACCTTTGGGAGCTCCATGGTCAGACATGCCATAATGAGCAATAGAGAAGAAAGCAGACTTTTCCTTGAGGAAACAAAGAGAAATTCACAAGCATTCAATTCTACAAGCTTTCATGAAGTGTCTACTAAGTACCAGGCATGGTATTAAGCAAGGACAGAAAGACAAAAATGAAATAGCCCCTCCCCTCAAAGAATTTACTGTCTACTAAAGAGAAACCACATTGACAAAGAGAAATAAATATAAAATATATACATGGTAAATACAAAGTAATTTCAGGGGGCTGAAGGAAAGACACACTAATAAATGGGAACTGGGAAAGGCCTTTGGAAGGGTCGAACTTGAGCTGTGTCTCACAGGAAGTAGGGATTCCACAAAGTCAAAGTGGGAGGAGAAACATCCTAGGTAGATATCCTATACAAGAATGTGGAAACGGCAAGAATGCCAAATAAAGAAAGCAGCAAACAGGTCAGTTTGACTGCAGTGGAGAATACATGCAAGGGGGTGAACAAGAAGAAAGGAATGGAGTCAGATTGTGAGAGCTTAAACACCAAACAAAAGAGTTAGTTTAATTTTAGAGGCGAAAAAGGGAGCCACTGAAGGTTTTGGGGCGGGAAAGTCAAATGCCTATCAGATCTGTTTTTCAGACTTAACCTTGAGGCTGCTGCTTGGAAGATAAGACTGGAGGGGGAGAGACTGAAAATGAGGAGTGCAATAAGGAGGTTATTACAGTAGTCCAGGAAGGAGGCAAAGAGGCCCTAATCCACAGTGAGGAGAGAGAAGGTCCATATAAGAGAGGTTATGGAGGAAGTATAGTCAAGATTAGGCAATTGTTTGGACAAGGGATGTGGGGTTAGCAAGAAAGAGTGAACAGATATGTGCTTAGACGGAAAGACATTTAAGTTTTCTATGAGACATGTTGAGAAGCTTATGGGAAATTCAGGTAGACATATCCAGTAGGCAGATATTGATATGGGATTATAGCTCATTAGGGAGAGGAGGGCTAGATGTCATAGTTGAACCTATGGAAGTAAAGGGACAGAAGTTACAGAGAATAAAGAAAATGACCCAGGACAGATCCCTGGGACAAACCCTCATTCCTGCCCCCTTCAAAATATAGCACACATGCAGAGGACAATACATGAATGATAATCCTTCAAAGGAGACTAAAACAGAATGGTCAAACAGTAGTAGAAAAACAACCAGGAAAGTAGTTTTGTGGAAACCTAGGAGCAATTGTGTAATCAGGAGTCAACAGCATCAGAGTCTGCAAAGAAGTTAAGAAGGGTAATGCTGTGAAAAAGCCATTGGTGTTAGCATTTAAGAGATTGTTGGGGGTCTTTGAGAGAAAAGTTTCAGTCAAGAGGTGAAAATGGAAACCAGATTAAAAAGTGTTGTGGAGTGGCGGATGAGGAAGCAGAAGCAGAGTTGACAACTTTTATACAAACAGCTATTGTCACTCTTCAAAGTGTGGTTAAAAAAACCAGAAAAATTAACACATTCATTAATACTTCATATTTTTCTTATGTCTAGTTTTTGCATCTGGAATACATGAATATTAAGTATACTGCAATAATATAAGTAGGTGTCAATTATTTTCAATATTGCATAAATAACAAATGACTTTTTTTTTTTTTTTGCTTTTTGGAGGGGGAAAGGTAGGGCAATTGGTGTTAAGTGACTTGCCCAAGGTCACACGGCTAGTTTTTTTGTGTTAAGTGTCTGAGGCCAAATTTGAACTCAGGTCCTCTTGACTTTAGGACTCTATTCACTGCGCCATCTAGCCACCCCTAATAGCCAGTGACTTTTGAAGATCACCTTCTAAGTATTTATAACTATATTCAAATACATGTAAAAATCAGATTACTTTTCATCTCTTACCATAATCACAAATATCTTCTGATTTATATATGAAAATCACAAGACTATTTTTGTGACCAGTGCCCAATTTTAATAGACTTTAACCAACTAGAATCAAAATATGAGAGTTAGTGCAGCCTACTCCTTTTATATAAGATGAAACTGAAGGTCAATAAGGTAAAGAACCATGCCTGAGGTCACACATTATATAAATAGTACCTAGAGCCTGGGCTTGCATCCAAGTCTTGTGACTACCAAAGCAACTCTCTTACTCTACCTTGCCTCTCTCTGTTGGCTAATAGCTTAGTAATGCTCTTGAGAACCCTGAGCTATTGGAACTCATCTATTTTAATATATCAGTAATTTAACATTCATTGTACCCTGAGAGGTACCCAAGACTGTGCTACTATGTACATAGTAAGTGATACAGATAAAGATATAGATGTGTGCATATTTATGTATGTGTATATACTGGATCGAATTATGGTAATAGGTCCACACAGACATTTGAATATGAGTATGTACACATGTATATGTGCACACACACACACACACACATATATACACATTCAAGGTATATACATATCATATGCACAATTCAATAAAGTTAATAAACACTTATTAAATACAAATTAATGTCTGAAGCACTATTAGGCAACCCCATAGGCATAAATCTATTAAAAACTACCTCCTATTGGGCATATACAATACAGGGCAATAGGTAAAATCATGATTCATTTAGCCAAAGAAGATAATTTAGGTAATCCTGATATTCACAGTCTTTTGTTTGGCATTTTATTTTATTCTGGGGAGTGGACCTGTAATGGTATAGGGTACTCAGAGGCTAAGTGACTTGCCCAGGGTCACACCACTTTGATATAATATCAATAAATACGGAGAAAATTCTTATTGCAGGGATGGTCTGGGGGAGTGGAGGGGGGGGGCTTCATTCCTACTGTCTCCTCCTCTCTCCTGCTGCCCCCTAGTGATCCACAAGAGAGTCTGGGGAATCTCTTAATATTCTCCCTCAGGCAAAAAGCTCCAGCACTGCCACTAACTAAAAAACATAAAATTTTAGGGCCAAAATGTACAAAAAGCCTACATTTACGAAGTATAACATGAAAGTTTTTTTTTTTATTTTTTAAACTCAGAGCAGTTTAAAATGTAAAGGAGGAAAAAAAGCATCTAATATAAAGATAATTTTTAAAAATATATCTATAATTTAAGAAAGGAAAAACTGATAAAGCCAAATTTGGTAAGAAGTGAATTTTTACAACCCAAGTATAAATCCTAGAAAACGGGAATTGTGGTATCACTTCAAACTGCCATTTTCAATGGTTTATAAAAACCAGGCTATAAAAAAAAATCACTTTTCATCAAATTTAGCCTAAATCAGTGCTTTTTTATCATTTTAAATTTAAGGGATTTCATATACTACAGTTCTACTAGTCACATTACTATTAAAGGTAGCTGGGGTAGTATTTACATTTTAAAAATTCTTTGTATGTTTCATATTATATAGTCCTAGGGATCCAAGAGTGATAGATTTACAGCTATAAAGGATCTAAAAGGACCTATTTAATCCCTTCACTTTCGGATGGTTAATGCTCAAAGCCATATAGGAAGCAAAGATAAGGAGGGAAATTTGAACTCAGAGCCTCTCTCCCTTTCCCTTGTATACCACTGTCTCCTAACTCCCTTTTATAATCTAGAAATGACAATAACAAAAGTAGAACACCAAGGTTTAGATTAAAAATCGAGCCTCTCTGCCATAGTTAGCTACGACAAGCATGTGGGAAGCTGTGAGGCTTATTTTCCTTCATTCTGGTTTTCAGCACACAAATTCCATTTCTTGTCCACCTAAAATAGTCCTCAGAGCAATGGTCATAACCCTACTAATCCGGTAAAATGAACCTATTCATCTGTGCTAGACAAAGAAAACTGAACCTGGCCACCCTTTCTGAGATCAGCTAACTGTCCGATTATTGTTGTTTCTTTTGTTACTGTTATCTTCCATTATAATGAACTCTTAGATACTTATTTGAAATCTTTCCTCTGCTGATATGAATCTTTGGGAGCTCACTCTGGCCTGCATATTTGGAATCTAACTTATATGGATTCTCTCCAATTTGCACAGGATTTTAAGACTCTAAATTTGGTCCTCTTTCTGGACTGAATGTTCATGTGTCCCTTCCTCAGGATAGGTGATTTCTTATGAGCAATCTGTTTCCAATACATCAAAATGAGCTCTGCCCACTAATTTAACCTTAGCACTTAGGCACAGTGTCTGGCACATAACAGATGCTTAAAAAATGTTAGTTGACTGGGTGACTAACTAACCTAGCCTGATTCTTAAACTTGGCCCCTTCTGACCTACTCCATAGTGCAATATCCACGAAAGCCACAACAGTGGGACGGCAATTCATTTTTGATGAGTTTGGAGTTACAAATCTAAAAACCTTTCTCAATAAATTGTTACAGATTTTAATAATTATTAAAGTTGGGAACTTCTCCCTTATTTATAATACAAATCCCTCTTGTTACTATCCAATTTCCTCTTCCTTGCTTCTCAGGGGAGATAGTGGAGATGGAGAAAAGCAGGGCACTGGCCACTAAATAGAAGCCTTTCTCATATCTGAAGACAATTCCAAAGTTACTCTTTTTTTAATTTAGAAAGAATAAAATAATACTTTTCAAATCTCTAATAATTTCTGCAGCTGTTCTATTACCCTTTGCCAAATTGGTCATGGTACTGGTAACAGTACTTCAAAGAGGTGTCCGAAATAGAGATTTTTTACCTTTTTTTGGGTCATGGACCCCTCTGACAGTCTGGTAAAGTCTAAGTATTCCTTCTCAAAATAATGTTTTAAAATGCATAAAATAAAATACATAAGATTACCAAAGAGATTAATTAGACTGAAATACAGTTGTTACAAATATTGTTAGCAATCAAAAAAAAATAATATTTTTGCAGTTCCAAGAATTCAGGTTAAGAATTCCTAATCTAGAGGTTCTTGCACCTTGTGCTTATGTTAATAAAATCTGAGATCACGTTTTCTTTAAAACAAATAAACAAAATCAGGAGCATTACATTTCTAGCTCATTTCTTCCAAGATTAATTTTGGAAAAAATAATTTCAGTTTCAATATACTTGTCCCCAATAAATGAATCTGTAATTATGAGAATACTAAATCTAACCATGTTTGTATTTATGGTCATTTCTATTTCTTAAAAGTTACAGACAGTAAAGCACCCTGAAATAGAGTTTGAGCCTCATATAATAAAAATCAAGACTATTTATTAAAAAATAGAATCCAGGGTAAAAGGAGCTCACCTAAGAGGAGTAGCTATTGAAACACCAAAAGAATGTCAACACAAGGCCGTCACACTCATGAGGCAAAAGCCCCAAAGGCAGTGGTGTTCAGAGCCTCAATCTTATGGAGCACATAAATTCTTAGAAGTACAGGTTGGTATCTAATTCACAACGAATAGTACAGGACTTTGTTTAGCTGCATTCACCATGAGTGCTATTTTGTGAGTATAATAATACAAAAGTCTAAGTATTACCTTCAAAACATAACATGGATAGAAGAAATGTACATTTTAATCAGTGAAAGTTGATGGTCATATCATCCCCAATATTACAAACACACTAATTATAGTACTTTTCCTTCATTTTTTTTTTACTTTATTATATATCTGTCCTTTTGACACATTATTAGAATGGGAAAAATCTTTTAAAAAATAGTTCAATTTATATGCTAGTCACACAAGTTTGAAAACTACTTACAAGTTCCAATAAACAGTATGCTCCAGATTATTTTTAATCACCTTTTCATCACATCCTAATGTTATAGTCACATTTTAGAAGGGGAGAAGGATGTTTACCCTCCCCCATTATAATAGTATTTCAAGTTAAAAGGAGGAAAAAATTAACAACTTCCCAAGTATGTATGCATTTATCCCTGGATTGATCAGGCACCCTGACCTAAAATTATATACCTTTTACTTTGACTTCCAGATTTTTTTCCCCAATTTGCTAACCATGTAAAGGTGACTTGCAGTGAGGCTTAAGGAAACCCAGAATAAGAAGATGATGAGCTCAGAAAGGCCAGAAAGCACTGTAGCAGAAAGAAAAGCCTTCCCCACCTTTCTTGCTTCTCAACTGGTTGTCTTTCCTGTCTTTTTTTGTCTAATATATTCTGTTTGAATACTATAAATGACACAGTGTGTTCTGTTAAAGTGACCTTTTCTTCTTTTGAAAGTTTGACTGATATGTTCAAAATATACTTGGTTTTTTTCCCCTTTCTTTCCAATAAAGGCAGCAAAGGAGGGAAAAAGCAACACAGCCATGGTTCTCTAAGTTACAGGCTCCAGAATACCAAGGCCTGTGGTCAAACAGTGGAAATGACAGTAGAGTGGGAGCAAAGGAGGATGAGATCTGTGCTAGAGGTTATGAGAGAATCACCAGAGGAAGGGGGTATTAGGATCAGAATCTATGTTAAAGTCAAAAAGGGAGAATGACTGGAGAAAACAAAGGTTGGCAGAACATGCCTCATGCCTACTTCACATAATACCAGGAGCTGTGATTAGGTTTGTTATTTTTTTTTCTTCTGATAGTTTCACTTAATTCTTGTAAATGCTCTGAAAGGCAGCAGAGCATAATAGATGAAGAGCTGGCCTGGAAGACATGAGTGTAAAACCAGCAGCTGATACTTACTGGTTTTGTGACTGGAGAACTCAGCCCTCAGAGCTCAGGGTAGCTAAGGGTACAACATGCATTGGTTGAGAGAATTGACTCATCCAGGCATTCTCCATATGAATGAAGTCATAGAGAGATTCAGTCCCTAGACAAAATGAATGCACTCCTGACTTTTACCCCTTTCTCAGTATTTACCAAACACCAAAAAGTACCTGAGACTTGGATGGACAAAAACTGGGTTGTTTTTGTTCAAAGGAACAAAGATTTAGAAATGGAAAGCATATAGTCCAACCCCTTCATTTTACAAATGAAGAAACTGAGGCCCACCCAAAGAGGTTAACTGAATAGTACCAAGCACAGTGACTGTGGCATAGCAGACAATTCATGTTTATTGATTAACCGATTGCCTAACTCACACAAATAGTTAAATGTTACAAATACAGGATTAAAATCTAGGTCCTCTAACACCATATGCAGAATTCTATTATGCCATAGAAAACTTTGATTTTTAAATGCTGAGTAAATCCTCACATACTTATACTTTTGTATACATGTTATAAAAACTTTGAAAGCTGTTTTCAGTCATGAATGAATATTATCACTAATCAAGTCAATATACTGCTTAAAAACCCATAACAATTCAAATCAAACAATAGGTCACAGTTTTAGTTGTACTGAACTGTATTATACCTCATGCTACCTTAACAAGTATTGTATTGGTTATCATTTTAAGATCTGTTATGATAAAAGCATTTTAATGGTAACCAATATAATCATAATCCATAGATTACTATGATATGTTACAATGCCATGATTCCAGGCAGATTGGCAACTAAAAAAAAAATTAAAGGAACCATTATTAAAGATCACATTTATTCATTAATTAAAAGCATCAAAAATTGTATTAAGTGCCTTGTACATAGTATTATTCTGTTCTATTGAAAGATATTTAGATAAAGATAATGATTTCTTGATTTGGTGGAGGAATAGAGAGAAGAGAAGAACTTTTTTTCCATAGAAAAATTACCTAGCTACAAGTTGCTTATCAAAATGAAGGACATAGCGAGAATTATGTGCCATCCTGTATCACAGCCATCCTGGCTGTGTCCCTTTTGTCTTGATACATCTGAGGTCCAACCAGGAGCTGTCCACACTTGACAAGACTGGAGACTATGAGTGGCTAACAATTTTTTTCCAGGATATTACTTTATAGTTCAGAATAAACACAGAGTAAGAACTTAAAAAACCACACACCAAATACAACATTATCTGGCATACACAAATTGCAACTACCTAGAATGCACCAGTCAGAAGTGAGCCAGATAAGATGAGAGACCTAGCCACAGACTGAAAGACACCAGACTATTAATGATGCCTCTTTCTCCCTGGCAGCAGAGAACTGGAAACAACAACAACAAGGGGGCGCCCATTGTTTGAGGAATAGATTAACAGATTTTGGCACATGAATGTAATGGCCTATTACTGAACCATAAAATTATAAAGAATATGAAGAATTCAGAAGCATGTTAAATTTTTATGAACTGATGCAGAGTGATGTAACAGAACAATGACTCTAGTTATGTAAACAGAAATAATACTAAAAAGAAGACAGATGCACCAAGCCATTATGACGACTTATCTTCACCCTAGGGAACAAATGGAAAAACCTACATCCCTACTTCTTAGGGTGTTGAAGAGAGGAAAACTATGAAATTGGAATGTAGAATTCATTATAAGATGCATTCCCTATGCTGGAGGATATTTTGGGGGCTCCCAATGGGAGACAGAAATGACTATGACATAAGAATAAAAGGGAAGAATAAATTTTATCTTAAAATATTTTAAAGAATAGCTATACCAGGGCGGCTAGGTGGCGCAGTGAGTAGAGTGCCGGCCCTGGAGTCAGAAGGACCTGAGTTCGGATTCCGGCCTCAGACACTTAACACACACAAACAAAAACCTAGCCGTGTGACCTTGGGCAAGTTACTTAACCCCAACTGCCCTCCAAAAGGTAAAAAAAAAAAAAAGAATAGCTACACCATTTTATCAATTTTATTTGGCATTTAAGGTTATATTTCTAGACTAATTAGTTTCTCTTGTGTTTCTATTGACATCTCATCCACTGTTCATCTTAGGAAAGAATCCAAGTTTGTCTGACTAAATAGTCTCAATATGACAAATCCATACGTTCAAGTAACTTATAGTCTTATAGATTTAAGACTAAAGCACAAATAAGTATGACATAATACAAAATATAAATATAATAGTGAGACACAAAACTATGTGGGGTAATATATCAACAATGCAGTATTCACAATGCCTATGGTAACTATAAATATACTGATATGGTTATTAATCACAAAATATACCAGTCTCTCTACATGAGGGATAATGCTAGAACATTTATTCAAATACCAGAAAACTGAGCCCCCAAACCAGAAAGTCAAGGCCATCACAGTAGTTATGAAGTTGGCACACATAGTTAATGTAGCAAACACCCACATTCTCAAGCCTTCAAAACAGAGCAGGCTACCTCAGGCAAAGGTACTCCTCTCTGCACTCACGGCAACTGTTCAGGGTCCACTAAGCTTTCTCCCAACAACTCTGGCCCCCCACAGTTTCTG
Source organism: Gymnobelideus leadbeateri (assembly GCA_011680675.1). Lineage (NCBI taxonomy): Eukaryota > Metazoa > Chordata > Mammalia > Diprotodontia > Petauridae > Gymnobelideus > Gymnobelideus leadbeateri. The sequence goes on from WOXC01009654.1 coordinate 133,244, forward strand.
TCCCTGATAGTCCTCACAAGGAGTCCTTAGTAGAAATTCTGGCTTGCTCAAAAAAGAGTTCTCACCTCCACCTCAGCCACTACTGCGCCGCTGTTGCCACTGCTGCCACCAGTCACCACAGGAACTCTAGCTTGGCTTCCACTTCCTCTTGCCCCACCCCTTCCTGCTATGTCAGCAAGTCCAATGGGGCATGGAAGATCTTTAAATCCCATAACCTTACAGGTTCAAAGAGGAAATATCCAAAAGCTATCTTATAAGAACAATCGTGAAAGGCTTCATGAAGAGGAAGGCTGGATAATAAATTCAAGAGGCAGTGAGAAAAAAACCAGAATGCATTCTAGCCATGGAAAATAGCATGAGGCAAGAAAGTCTGAGATTTGTAGGGGGTCAGAGGTTGAAGAGGAACAAATAAACATGTGTGTGTGTGTGTGTGTGTGTGTGTGTGTGTGTGTGTGCGCGCGCGCGTGCGTGTGTGTGCGTGTGTGTATTGCTATTTGGCATAAGCATCATATGCAGGGGAAGGTATTATGACATACAGCTGAAAAGCACTAGATTTTGGAGGATCCTGAATGTCAAGCAAAAGAATTGGGACATTACTGGTTAGTTATGAGGGAGGCATTGAAGATTTGTAAGCAGAGGAACAACAAGACCAAACCCAGCATTAAGAACATTATTTTGTTGACAATAAAAAAGATGGTTTGGGGAGGTGAAGAGATTAGAAGTGGAAAGATCTATCAGGAAGCAATTGATATCATGCACATGGGTGGTAGCAAAGATCCTGCAAGTATGATGGCAGGGTAAACAAAGACAGATGAATGTGAGTAATGATGTGAAGATAAAATCTGTGAGGAAAGACATGATAACTAAATGACTGAATGTGAGAGGTGTGAAAGAAAAAGGTTTCAAAGAGAATCGTCCTATTTTAAACATAGGAGTGTAATGAATAGTGGTTCCACTAAAAGAAAGGGAAATTAAGGAGAAGATTTAGAATAAAATATAATAAGATTATGATGATTTTGAAATACCTATTAGATGGCATCAAGATGTCCAAGTTAGAGTTGGAGATACTGGTCTAGAAATCAAGTGATAGGAAAAGACTACAAAGGCAGTTCAGTTGAACCCCTAGGCATGAATGAAGTTGCCAGGGATAGTATAAGAACATGAAAACTGAAAATTTTGGAAGACATGTTTATTAAAGAATTTGGAAGATGATAAGAAATCAGGGGAAAACACTGTTATCAGTATCTCAAATAATACCCCCCAAATGAATCCATTTATAGTTTTTATAACAGTATTAATACTCAAATTATTTTCTTTATTGACAAAATAAATCCCCCTTTCTCCTTTATTTTATGACTTCTCACGCTTGTATCTTCCTTATCTATCCACACATCTTGCCTGGCAATAGGTGTGAAACTTAATTGATAATGTGTAAAAGCCCAGCTATTACAGCAAGCAAGAAGGGGAAATAAATATGGTCTTTAGCTCCTTTAAATTGTTTGTACCACTTGTACTAAGTGGTATGGAAACAAACAAATAAATATTAACAACAACAAATGGGATATACTACATGATCAACTCAATTCATGGACTGATTAAGTAATTTGTAGACTGATCTTACTCTTCACTCTTCCTTCCTTTCAATTCCCACCATTTTCATGGGTCACTTTGGTGTTTATTGGCACCTGTGACAGGGGATGAATAACAGAAGGGGAAAAGAAAGACATTTTAATTCAAGCTGTAAACTTATGTAGATGGTACTTATATTTTGATATGAACACCCCAGGCCAGATATGCAAAGTGAATATCAAATTTGTTTTGACTGTAGCTCCAATTCAGACCACCACGAGCACTTCTTACAGTAGCAGCCAAACATAACAAGAAACATAAGCAACCAAAAAACCTCACATAAAACAAATCTAAGGAATGTATGCAGAAGCTAAATAAACAGTCGAGGCCACCAAACATGGGCACTGTCAAGAAGAGAAGAATGGATTCTATGGTTAAAGAGCAACCACCTGCCAATTCCAAATAATTCAACACCAGGAACTGGCTGTGAGAGCCCCTGAGCTAACGTTAGTCACAGCTCAGGCTTTCTGTGCTTTGAAAATTAGCAATAACAGTCTCAAATATCATATGGTGCTAGGCTTATAGAATAGAGTAATAAGATAATTTCTAGTTGGAGTAACATCCTTGCCTGACTCACAGATGAAGTAGTTCTACTGGACCAGCTTGATTTTTTTTACTGTATTACTCTATAAAACAGTGAGTCTTCAATATGTTAAGAAGTTAATACTTAAGGTAAAATTTTATTTTCCACAGATATACACAGTATGCTCTCATTATTATATGCCTAAAATACAGATAAAGTGTTTATGATAAAAAACTGACTGCTGTCTCACTTTCACATTCCACCAATATTGAAAACTAAAATGTCATTTCATTTTTACTATGAGAAAAAATTTAAAACAAGATTAATTCACTGTAAAACGTGAACAATATGGTATTCATTGTTTATCACTGCTTTGCTTTCTAAGCTTTTCATGTCTGGACTACGTAAAGGCACAAGTTCAAGAAGGAAACAGACATTCAAAATGTGGCATATAATTGGCTGGCTCCACTATACTAGAAGTGTCTGTCTCTCATGGAATCTGATAACATGTCAGTCACTGGGAAGAACATCTAGAGACAGTAGGTGATTATGCTGAAAATAGTCTATGTTGCTATTACCAAGGTAAGAAATTTTGAAGTTATACTTAGATAGATATTGACTTATCATATTAACTAATATTGATGACAAGTAATAAAAACAAATTACAGAATATTTCAAGTCACAAGGTGCAGGGACAATGTGTGAATTTTCGTTTTCTAGACAGTTATTGAGGAAGGCATATCTACAATAATATATGCTGTCCCAGTATATATGAAGAATGTTTTTCAAACCAGTTGCTTCACTTAAAAAAGTTATCATAATCTCCCAGGAACCTTTACATTTGATTCTAACTCAAAGGATAAGCATGAAACTAGAGGCCGAAGACATTTAAAAAAATGATTCCAAGAAAGTATTAAAAATAAGAGCTCTATTTTTTTTTTTGTTTATGTTTGCACCTGGTATGAATTATCTTTGGATAAACCACCATTTTAACATTCATAAGCAGCAAGTCTGGTCAAAATAAAATGTAAAATTTTTTTATTGAGTTTAGGAAAAGAAAAAAAAGACCATTCTGGTGAAGAGATTTAGGGAAAATTGGAGAAATAAAATGCATATTAAGAGGGTAAGCTTATATAAATGAAGTTATGGAGAGCTCAAACCTCTAAAATAAGGCTAAATAATAGAATAAAGGGATAGTATTTGAATAAAAAAGGTTGAGAAGCATAATAAATTAGATGAATTCCAAATTGATCTATGACACCCTACCCCAAACCTCAAAGAACAATCCAAGGAAAAAAAAGGGAAGGAATATTTCCAAAAATAAGTATGAAAAATAATGAAGTATATCAGTTTTGAATCCTAATAAAAATTAACATGAAATATGTATGTATTTTGATATGATACATAATAATTTAAAAATAAAAGGAATTTATTAGGAACAACAGAAGAAAAAAAGCAAATGCTGGTCTACTTACTGATTAAGAAAGGAAAATAAATAACAGACAATACTGATGAGAGTGAAATAGCTAACACCTATTTTGCTTCCGATAAGAAAGGCACTGTTCAAATTCACGAATGAAAACAGAGAAAACGAAGATAAAATAAAGCCAAAGCAGGTAATGGAATATTTATCCAGTCTGAATGTTTTCAAATCATCTGGGGCTGATGAAACCTATTTAAGTAATGTCTTTAAGAAGCCTCAGAGAGAGAGAGAGAAATGGCTATATTCGAGAATTCACAAAGTACTGGCAAAACTAAGTAAAAACATTGTTATTTGTGTCTCCCCCTTCAGAGCAATCTCTTGAGATGTAAGAAGCTGGCATTTCTTATATTCTTCACTGAAAACCTTCAATATCATAACTGGGACTGATTTTGAGATTAAGTAAATTTAAGATACTTTTTTCAGGTGAGGAGGGAATAGTAGGATTTTACACACACACACACACACACACACACACACACACACACACACGTGATTTATGTTTGTAAATCACTTCTGTTCATATTTTAGATCTGAAGAGAGAAAGCGATGAGAGACCACCTGGAACAACAAGAATTAACACTTCATTAACCAGAACTTTTAACTGCTTCTGTTTCTGCAACAAGCCAAGGGGAAAAAAATTACTGTCCTAGCAGGCAAAGAGAAAAAGACCAATATGCACTCACTAACGCTTAAAAAGTAGAATTTGAAGATATTTGTGAGTTACTGACCAGTTAGCCACCATACCTAGAAAGATTCTGGGGGCAATTCATTAAAAAAAATCAATTTGTAAGCCCTTGGACTATAGCAAGTTATTAAGTACCAAAGTATGAAGATATGTGATGTATAAATCATGGCAAACAAACCACATACCTTTCCATGGGAAAGTAATCTAAAAGTAGTGAACATGTGATACAACTTGAATTTCAAAAGACTTTCAATATTGTTTCACACATTAACCTCACTGCTAAACTCCTAAAATGTGATCTAAAAGCAATGGGTGGAAGGATGCTTTGAAATTGGCTGTAAAACCCTACTCAGAGAATTAGTGGCTGACAGTTATGGGAAGTATCATGAAAAGTTCAACAAATTCTGTTCTCTGAAGAGTTTCAAATTCATCACCCTCTAAATCTGGGCTACAAAGACAATGAATACAGAGTTAAGCTTATTCTTTGGTTACATGAAATCAAATCTATAATGGCATTAGGAACAAAATATTTCACTGGAAAAGCAATAAACTAGTAGTTTAGAGGATCTGGGTTCCAAACAAGCTCCATCACTTAATTGTGGTGTAATCTGAAATAAGTCAATTCACTGACCTCTCAGATTTTTTCATCTGCAGAGTAAAGATAATAATTCTTATCCTGAGATAGTGCATCTGAAAGCAGCATACAGATATAAAGTGGTGCTGTAAGTGTATGGGAAGAACAACTTGAGTTAAATAACGCGCTATGCAGTGTGTTATGGAGCATGAGGCTAATGGCCAGTTTAGTCAGCTAATAAATGTTTATGAAGCACTTATTATGAGACAGGCACTGTGTTGAGCACTAGGGTTACAAAGAAAGGCAAAAGAGTAGTCTAATGAAAGAGACAACTTGAAAATGGTGGTGTGCAAACAAGATATATTAACAGGATAAATTGGAGATAATCTATAGAGGCAGGGTACTGGCATTTAAGGGCATCAATTAGAAAGGCTCCTCCTATAAGGTAGGAATTTATCTGAGTTTTGAAGGAAGACAGGAGGTGGAGATGAGGATGGAAAATATTTCTAGGCATGGGGGATAGCTAGCAAAAATGTCTGGAGATGGAATATACTGTGGGAGGAACACCAAGTTGGCCAGTATGACTGGATTGCAGAGTACATGGGGAAGGATTAAGGTGTAAGAAAGGAAAGGTAGGAGAGGGGCCAGGTTATGAAGGGCCAAACACAAAATTTTATATTTGAACCAGGGATCAATAGGAAGCCATTGCAGTTTACTGAATAGTGAAGTGGGGGTGAGAGCAGATCAGTGTGATCAGATCAATACTTTGTTTAGAGTCAATCACTCACAGACTCAGTTTCTTTTTCTGTAAAACTGGACTAACAATAAATAATCCATCTACTTCAAAGAGTTATTGTGAAAATTGAGGGAGAGAATGTATTTAACAGTGCAGTGAAGAAATGGAAAGAGTTGTTTTTAGTCTGTTACTATCAAAAGAGAAATTGACACAAAAATGAATGAATGGTCTAAGACAAAATAAAAGCAAATATTACAAATCATAAATGAGTAAAGGGTAGCTAAGGAGTCACTTAGGAGTAAAAAGAATCAGAATTAAAAATATTTTGAAAATAGTAAATTACATTTTATTCTGTAGAGATGGTTTCAAGGCTGAGAGTTTCTACTTCATGAAAAGAATAAAGAAAAACTAATGTTAGCTGATAGAAGATATCTGGACCATAAATATGTAAACATATTTTTGTTCCTTTTCTAAAGTTCAAGGTATTTGCAAGGCAAAAGATTTATCTAGACTTAAGTAAACTTTTGATGCATCCTTACCTGATGATTTTGTCAAGAAAACTTGCTTAGACCAAAACAATATATACATACCCCTAAGTGTATTGTGATCATTAGTAGTAACTCTATCAATGTGAGTAATCATATAAGGTGATATAAGAGATATCATGAAATCTGATGAAGGTAAAAAACAAGGAAAAAAAACCTGCAAAGGGGAAACGACTCAGCAAACAACTGTAATCACTTAAAAAATAAAAATAAAAAATATTCAGCCCAAAGGGCAACATTTATAATAATTTAAAATAATGACTTCTGATTTTGGTTTAATGGTCAACCCTTAGAACTCATCCTTGTGTGTGTGTGTGTGTGTGTGTGTGTGTGTGTGTGTGTGTATTCCATATATATATGTATATGTATATGTATATTTGTATGTACATAGGAAACATACTATGGAGTAACAACGAACTGAACCCATAACTGAACAGGAGAAGGAAAGTAAAACCACATTACATTAGGAAAATTGTATAGTGCTTTTGTAATGACCCCAAGCCTATTCCTCAAACAAAGGCCCATCTTTTAAAAATCAGCATTCTTCCAGTAGCACTATATAGTGGTGATCTACATAACACCTTTTTTTTTAAAGGATTTAAATTGAAAGTAACACAAAGAACAGTGTATAAGAAACACATGTTGGGCTTGAGTAGGATACAAAATAGAACCAATTAAGAATTCAAGTAAGGCATAATAGGATAAGACCATCAAGAGATGTAAGACCAGAAAAGGAGATGGCCTATTTAAGATACAAAATTGAAGGATAACCAATAGGTAGCCCATGTACTACCTTCATGAGTACTCAGTATCAAGAAATCAAGAAGACCCTTGGAACATTAAATGGCTTCCCTATGGAATATTTATGAGAGAATATGAAGATGGTATTGTTTGATGAGAAGGTATTGTTTGATTGAGATCTGCAATGTTTAGTATTATGCCCACAATGATGACATCATATGCCCATCTATATGTCATAGAAAAATATATATTAAATATGAATGGTTATAAGAACAACACAAAAATTCCTGCTGTACATGAACGTACATACTATCTGTGTGTATATATGTACATGCTCCAAATACATCTCTGTCTTTTGATTCAAATGGTTCCTCCAGTAATGCAGATCACAACCAGTAAGTATCTATTCATCTTGTGTGACTCTTGTCCATCTTATCCTGTAAGTTTAACAAAAGGGGTGTCTAACCAATCTTTCCCCAGTGGATACTTTTCTCAATTTATCCTGACATTGTCAAAGAACTAAGAATATCCATCTGTTATAGTTTCTTGCTCTTAACCCATAGCCATCCCTTCTTTTTCTTTCAGAAATTTCCCTGATGATTACTTTTTCATCCAAGTCCTTCTTTTAAGTTCTTTACTTGTTATATGTTAAAGTCTGAACACACCCACCATATGCTTCTCTGCTTTCTGAGTGACTTTTAATTTAAATTTTTCAGTGGCTTGATTTCCATGATTCACAATCATATAACAATAGTATTAGAATACTAGTGTTTAAAATAATGGAACTGTTTCTGGGAGAAGTCTGGGAACTTTCCTAAAAAACAATCCTACCAATAAACAATTTTATTGTTAGTAAGGATATAGGATAAGTGAGCTGAAGTAACTGATAAATCTACACATAGCAGAAAGTATATATAGTCTGGTCCAAATGAGTATAAATAATGAATAAATCCTGTGAAGTGGCTACAAGAATTCAAATTCACGCTATTCGAAGTCACATTCATGTATAATGTGGTAATTGGTTCCATCCCAATGGAAACAGGCAGTATGAATCATAATAATGTGACCTCTTTCCGGGATTCATTATTCACACTAATCGGGACCTAAACATATAAAGAGCACTGTGCTGGGAGTCAGGATGCCAAAGTTCCTGTCCTGACTTCGTCATTAACTGGGTGACCTTGAATAGGACACTTAATCCCTCCAAATTTCACTCTGTTCATCTGTAGAATGAGAGAGTAAAATAGCTCTCTTAGATCTTGTTCAGCTTTCCGAATTCTATAATTCTGAGTCTATGGGGGAAGAGGAAATACATACATACATACATACATACATATATATGAATAATTATAAAGTGTTTACGATATGAAAATTTTAAAACTAGAAATCAAAGTGAGCGTTTAAAGAGTAAAAAGAGATGTTTTCTTTAAGGCTTTTATTCCCCAGGTTTTGTTAATACTACAAACATTTCTTACTATATTTGCTTCTCTTTTTTCCTCATGTGTTAGTTGTAGATGGTATATTAAAACATTTAATGACTAACTTTACACTAAAATAAATTTGAGGACATTTTTTAGATATTACTTTAAAACATTTTGGATATTTTTATGTTAGTATGTAAAAAGTACTTTTTTCACTTTATGCATTTTAAACATATAGTAATACCTAACAAATTTAAATAACAAATACAACAACCAAATAATTTAATGAACTACTGAGCTATCGGTAGCAACCAGCTCATTAGAAAAAAATGTTTTCCTGAAATATGCATTGTAATTACAAAATTCAATCCCTTAATACACGTTCCCTGTCAAAACTGTGTACCCTATATGTGCTTCAGAATGTTCCATGGACTTTAAAACAAGCAATGCTTTAAAAAAAATTATAAAGAATTCTCTTAGCTTCTTATTTCATGTAAGGCTGTTCCCAAACACATCATTTAACTGATGTGCATTACAGAAAATATCTTGCCTTGGAAACACTTCAAACAAGGCAAATTCCACAGGAGACAAGGCTACTGACTAACACATTGCAGCAATATGACCTCTTGACCGAAACTTTTCTGAATGTGCATCACAAAAGACCCTTGACACCTGTCATTTTCAGAGATTAATAAAAACATTTCCAAAGAATACTACAATAATGCTAGAGCAGAAATAGGAGAAACTAAATGCACCTTGGTTCAACATTTCAACAAATTTTTGCCCCTACCCCTCAGGCTAAGCATTTTAATTTCTGACCTGTTCTTATTCATTTTAAACACCAGAAAACTCCTAATGCTGATAGAGTAGACATACTTAAGTTCATCACTTTTTTATGCTGCCTCTAAGCACAACTGTTGCCTTCATTTAGATCTAAAGCACAGGTCCTCCACACCAGATATTTTACAGAATCACTGAGGTAGCTAAGTTTACTTTAATATTTAAAAGGAGTCTAGGCATTTTAAGAAAAAAAAAGTATGCCTTTGGAAACTCCTAAAAAATATATCAAGCCCTTCAACAGCTGCAATAATTGGACGATCTTTTTGTTTCTGAAGACTATGTTTGTTTGCAATGTCTATATGATATTTCTGAATGAACAATGTTTGTAGCATGGAAATGTCTGTAATTACCTCAAGACTTATCATGGGAATATTAAAGTAATGTATCAAGCACTATATACCACAAAGTTAAAATGAATTAAAAAAAAGCATTTCATTTTTACAAAATTAAAACCTATTCAAAAAGTTGCTCCACAACACAATCATTAAAAAATTGGGGGAACTTGGCAACCTAGTGTGAAATTTTTTTAAAGTGGAAAATCATCTTTGCAAAGAAAATAGTACCTTCTCTGATGTATTACTTCTTTAAATTTAGATTTTTTTTTGCCTTTTTTTTTGGAGGGGCAATTGGGGTTATGTGACTTGCCCAAGGTCACATCGCTAGTTTTCATGTTAAGTGTTCGAGGTCAAATTTGAACTCAGGTCCTCCTGACTTCAGGGCCGGTGCTTTATTCACTGTGCCACCTAGCTGCCCCAAATTTGGATTTTTTAAGGTTTGGTTTAAGAGCCATATATATGCAGCTATTTGGAAACATAACAAAAATCACAAGTGCTATATATCTCTTCAATATCTTGACCTCTGTGGGCTAACTTCAAAATTTAAAAATAATGCCTTAAAGTTTTGGTACTTTAAAGCTATTTCATGTGCAATAACTACTTAGTCCTTACAATTTTTCCAAGAAGGGAAGAGGTCTCTCTGCTTAAGAGATCAACTTGGAGGAACCAAGCAAATTACTCACAACAGCAACCTAAGGCGCTGAGACCAGAACCCTACTCTCTTGACTTATATCGATGATACTGTAGAGCCATTGACGTCATATGGATGTTAATGTGTTTTCCCTGGAGTTCAGATCTGTGGAAGGAAGACTGCTGAAGAAAAGCCTAATTCCCTACACGGTGGATTTGGAATCAGAGTAACATGGGTTCCAATTTCCAATTCCTCCACTTACTGGGAGACCTTGATTGAGCTGTTTATTACCCTCTCTCTGTGGCTCATTGTCTTGATGTGCCTCGAGTGGCACACTACATCTGCATTATCTGCAGCCATCCTCTCTTTTCTTCCTAGCTCATCATTTGCACTTAGAATGTAGGTCTGTGCCTCCCCCACCCTAACACTGCAGTTTGACAAACATAAACCAATCAATAATACTGCTACTTCCAAAGCTGTGTCCAGTCTGTTCCCCTCTGATTCACTAGAGCACAGTAGGCTATCCCTTTAAGTTCACAAAGCAAATAACTCTAGCCACCAATCCCTGACAAGGTTTTGCCTGCTCCTTGTACAACGTAAGCTCCCTGAGGCCAGGGGATGTCTTCCCTTTGGTATTTGTATTCCCAGAGTTTAATACAATACTTGGGGCCTAATAAATGCTTCATTCATTTGCTCATTCACTTCCTCAATCTGTAAAATGAGAGGGTTGGACTAAATCATTTGCAGGGTTCCCTCTGGCTCTAAAGCCCTGATTCTGCCATCACATGAGCTAAGCCTCTGAATGCTAGGTTTTGCTCCTATTCTGCCATGATTCAGTGGTTTGGCAATAAAGCACATATACAATCTCATTCAAACAGGTAAAGGAGCACTTTATACTACCTTAATTTACTTCAAAATTAGAGAACAGAAATACACATGCACAATACAAACACTGTGTCTATATGTGTATTCTTTGCATGTTCTTACATATACACATTCTACTTATGTTCTATATGTTTTCTGTCTCTGTGTATATGTATGTAGACATATAATTGTATGTATATATAATAGATATAAATCCTATATCATTAGAACATAAAACTATAGTAGGACACCAAATCTCAAACTAAAAACTAAGTCCAAATGTATCACTTTCTAGTATTCTAATATGCAAATGACCAACAAGCATTGGCGCAACATGAATCATACAAAAATGTTACACACAGTCTATCCATTTGAGGAAGCTGGCCCTTGTATAAAATATCTATTTCTTTATTCTTTAATAGGCACTGTTAAAATAGTGACGCCTGCCCAACTACTGTATCTATTAGTTTTTTTTTGTTGTTGTTGTTCTTCATGACCTTGCCTTGCCATTTCCTTTTCCAGCTCATTTAACAAAGGAGGAAACCAAGGCAAAGAGGGCAAAGTGACTTGCTCAGGATTATAGAGCTAGTAAGTGTCTGAGGCCAGATCTAAACTCAAGAAGATGAGCCTTCCTGACTCCTGGTCTGTCACTATCCACTATGACACCTAGCTGCCATGAATCTGATTAATTTTACTGCATCTTATACTTTTTAGGAAATAATTTACTTGGAAGAGTAAAACAACCAAACATTTTTCTCCCCACTTCGGTCTCAATCATTACACTTGCAATAAAGCAACAGAACAATGGAGGTTAAAATAATTCAAAATTCTGCCAGCTACTAGTGTTATGATCCTATTTTTATATTTTTTCACTTTTTTTGAAGAGGGGAGGCAATTATGGTTAAGTGACTTTTCCAGGGTCACAAAACTAATACTTGTCTGAGGCTGGATTTGAACTCAGATCCTCTTGACTCCAGGGCTAGTGATCTATCCACTGTACTACCTAGCTGCCCCTCTGATCCTATTTTTAAAGCACATCCTTGCTGATAACAACAACAACGAATCAGGATAATTTATAGATTGTTTTACATATAATTTGAATGCTATTTAAATTATTGTGAAAAATTTTTTAAAAAAAGACAAAACTCAGTTTCTGTTTCTCCTCAGTATCTTTAACCTCTACTCATTTCCACCCAGTGTCTACTAAGATTATGTTGTGTCATTCTGGATTAACAATGCCTGAAAAAGCTACCAGTAAGGTTCTGCCAAGCTTTAACTTCAATACTGGCTGTACCAAGTTTGACTCTATCCTGCTTACAGTCTCTTTCAAATTCCTCCAATTTATGGCCTCTTTTGCTTCTACAAAGAGGGATCTAATTGTTAATCATTTCCATTTAAAATAGAGTAGGCAGATCTTTAAGATTTAATTGTACTTTCACTGGTTTGCCTAAATAAGAATTATTAGTAATGGTAACAGTAAAAAATAATAATAATGAGAAAGTAACATCTAGATGTTTCAAAATGTTGCAAAAAAAGAGTAGTTATATTTTCAATTAAGAACAGAAGATTTATATTTGCCCTCACAAACTGATAAAAACACTTCCCTCTCAGTTTCCCAGCAGACACTCTGCTCTAGGACACAGTGCAGTGAAATACTCAACTCCAATATTGTGGGTTTAACCCCAGTGACTGAAATGAAAATGGCTATTTGTGTCATTTTAAGGGCGAAGGAGGAAAGGACAACATCAGGAATAGGAAGAAGCATTAACTTTAACTTTGAAATTCATTTTCCCCTGTTTAAAATATACTTTTAATGTTATTTAAATGTCATTTTATCACATTTGCAATATTTCAGTGACACTTGAGTGCAGCTATTGTATGAGTTGGCCTGCATCTCAGGTACATTATAAACTAAGGCTTATAACTCAGCTTTGAAAATTAGCTCAGCAATCTTAGAAGATAGAAAGTCTAAGCCCCAAACCCATCTTTATTTACTGGATTTGCAAGAAACCCATTTGATTCTTATTAATATGTGGAGGTTTTTTTTAAATCTGAATTTAATTTTTCCCCACTATTAAACATTCCATTTACTTGCCTAGTTTCAAGATATTTTTGAAAACCAGAGATTTTATTCTTAAAATACAGTTAGTAAAATGAACCAAAGAATTTTACCAAATGAACCAAATACAATTATTTACCCAAGTTAACAATACACAAATACATAAAAGTGCAGTAATTCAGATTTTTAAAATATATATGCTGTGGAGAGAGAAATTTTAGTGCTAAACCTGCTCACAAATTTCAGCCTAAAATCATTTTTACACCCTAATTCAATCTGAAATCATTATGGAATCATAAAGTGGTATTACAGAGCTAAATAAATAGCATGTAAAATGACTAAATTAGAATAATATTACATTATAGATTTTTAAACCATTTTTCCTCCTTTGGAATTATTCAGCATTATCTCCTCACTTTTTGCTTTCATCCAATCTACCATCTTATGCTACCATCTGGTAGCATAAGAACCTGACCAGGATGGCCCAGGAAGTGGCAAAACCTGTCACCACTGCACACATCATCCCTCCTCCCTCTGACCTCAAGTCACTCCAGAACTTATACCAGGTTGCCCTCCTCTCTTTACTCTCAATAATGGGCCACCAAGAACCCATCAAGGCTGCTTGACTGCTCTTCTGAGTTGGACAGGACAGGAATCACCAACTCTATTCATTTTAGTGAGACATAGGATCAAAGGGCCATATTATCTGCCTTACCAGTGCCTCCAAAGATCCTTCATAGCATCTGCCCTGTCTCAATACCCTACTGACCACCAGAACTGTCATTTGGCCTAATGATGAAGCCTAAGGATGCCTGGGCCTTGTTATTTGCCCTAACACATTACCCTTAGGGCTACTGGGCTTTTCATTTGATTTTAAAAGATGTATTTTCCTTTATATATGGTCTCCCCCAAATAGAATGTGAGTTCTTTGAGAGTAAGGACTATCTAGCCTTTTTTGTTTGTGTCCAGATAGCATAGTGTAGAACACACATTGTGTGTTAAATGCTTTGTAATTAATTCATATCTTTTTGCAGGGGAATAGCAAAGATAAGCCTACTTTTTATTGCACATTGAACTATTATAGTAAACACCATTAAAATGAAGTTTGTTGCACAGTGCAAATTTTAAGTAGTGAGGTTTACTTGGGTCATGGAGTAAAAAACTGGTATAATGATTTTATCAGTGTTCTTTATATGTTACTTCACCCTAAGACATGCATTTTCTTATGGCTACTATACAACAAAAGTTATATAAAAGATATAATCAAAGATATGTATAATTGAAAATTAAGGGGAGTTGGACGTAGTGAAATTTCTATCATCCAAGGCAGTATATGCCATCATTACATTACTCTGATTGTTATGAAATATTCTAAAAGGTTGAGCCAAAATTTGATTTTCGTTAACTTTCAATCAATGGTCCTATTTCTGTTCTCTGGGTCCTAACAGGATATATCTTACTCATCTGCCACGTAACGACCCCTCTGATTTTTGGAATTAGCTACCATATTTAGTGTAAATCTTCTTTCTCTTAGCTAAACACAGTCAGGTCAAGGACTTCTGGCAGAAAGATTTAATGAGAAGTTGCAACCAACCCTTCCACTTCAAAAAAGTAAGAAATGCACCAAATAATTTTCTTAGAGAGGAAAATAAATAAGTACCTGCAAGGAATAATTCACAGAAAAATTGCCAAAGGAGTTTTAAAAATGAATAAATAAGAAAAAAGAGATCCCATTACAACAAATAACATTCTAGGGTAAAAGAAAGTGGAGTGAATATATCAGAAGAAATTGATAAAAGAACAACAACAATAACAAAAACTAGACCTCACCCTGAAATTACTGTGGTACAACTTTAAGCACCAGAAGTAGTTTAGAAGTTTAATTGACGAATAAAAGGAAGAAACAATATTGGAAAATAAAACTTATTAAAAGAGGATTCAAACTGACAAACAGGAGAAACTATTATTTAAAATAAATTATGGCAAATCTCCCAAAATCAGAAAATGCCCTATAAAAGAAATTTGCAGATTTGGAATTCAAAATGGTAAAACAAATAAAGACTAGTAGGGTAAAATCAAAAGACAGGAAAACTGGAAGAACACTTGAAAACTAAACAAGCCAGAGTAAAAGAAGATTTACTGAGAAAACCTGAGTATTATTGGTCTTACATAAAAAGATGATAATTCAGAAAACCATAAAAAATTGGCCAGAAATATTTGAAATAAAGAATAAAGTTTGGACCAATGGAATCTATAGGATATGGGCATGGAGGTATTCCAAACTAATTTTACCCAGAAATATATTTGCCAAGCTGCATAGTTTCAATATTAAGGAAAGAATTCCTAGAAACAGTTATGGGTAATAACTTTCGTATTATCAAGGAAAAAAAAACCTGTATATGTCATTTCAAGACCTTGTCAACAAAATTTTTAAAATGATACTGCAAAAAAAGCAAATGAAGTTTTTTGGCATCCGAAAATAATATATCCTAGAAAACTGAGCTCTGACCTCAATGGAAGAAGGTGGAGGAAAGAAGAATCTGAACCATTCCTGAAATAAAGCTGAAATTTGAAATGAGAAGGATTTTGGTATATAAATTGCTAAAATTTAAAACCTTAACTTAAATAAAAACACCTCAGAGAATGGGAAAGCATGGTAAAGGTAAGGCTCAAATTATTATTTCTTGTAATACAGTACCATAGGTGAAGCTGATTCAATTAAGGAAAGGTGGATCTTAAACCATTTTCATGTCTGGGCTGAACAAAGGAAGAGACAGAACTTTTTTTTTTTATGTCTTAACTTATCTCAAGATTATCAAGAAAACAAAAACAGGTTCATGAAGGGAAATCCTGACATATCCTAAAGAGGGTGAGAAAATAAAAAGGAGGGATGGCTAAGTGGCACAGTAAATAGAGCACTGGTCCTGGAATCAGGAAGACCTGAGTTCAAATTGGCCCTCAGACACTTAACACTTACTAGCCCTGTGACCTTGGGTAAGTCACTTAACCTCAATTGCCCTGCCTTCCCCTCTGCAATCACTCAATCAAAAAGAAGTTAATGGGATCACAGACTTAGGAGAGTGAGAAGGATGTTGGTCTGAGTTTGATTCAATCTTGTTTAACAGATGGTGGAAGGAGCTCAGCCTGATGAGGCAGTTTGTTCTAGGCTGTTCAAGTGATGAACAGAAAAAACAAGATTCAACCATGCTTCTCTTGACTCCAGATCTAGCACACAATCCATTTTTCCAAAGGGTGATGCTGCCTCCTTTCTGTATTGTTATTTCTAAGAAAGAGGTACCATATATGAAGATCTTCCAAGCAAATAAATGGGTGTACTAAGAGAGAGCTACAGCCAGTGTTATCTAGCATAGACAAAGCTACTGGTTTGTTTTTGTTTTTGTGAATTCTTACGTTCTCTCCTTCATTGAGGGTTATTGAAAGAAGATATTGGGTCAGCTAGGTGGCACAGTGAATAAAGCACTGACCCTGGAGTCAGGAGGAACTGAGTTCAAATCAGACCTCAGACATGACACACCTACTAGCTGTGCAACTTTGGGCAAGGCACTTAACTCTAATTGCCTTGCCTTCCCCCCTCCAAAAAAAAAAAAGAAAGAAGATATTGATAGGAAAAGTCCATATTATTTTTGGACCCCTTACATAAATATCATTCCAAAAAGTAGACTGATAGAGTGTGGGAAAGTTAAGGAAAACATTTTGAACCACATTTTTAATATTCTTGTTTCCTTCAGCTGATGTTCGAATGGCATGGATTTGAGTCCTGTAATGATTCCCTTCCATATAAGCTCCAACTTGTCAATATCCCTTTGAAAACATGTACCAGATTTAAAAACAAAACAAAAATAATATCTCACATGTATACCATTTAGTGCTCTGTTTACAAAGCAATTCCTCATTATAACCCTCTAAACCAGGGGGTAAAGTATCATTATCTCCATTTAGAAGAAGAAGTAGAATTATAGACAGAGAGATTAAATGATTTACCCATTTTTATACAATTTGGACCTAGGATTCAAACTCAGATAGCCAGACTCCCAAGTCCAATGTTCTACCAAAAACACTGAATATATTACTTCCAATGAAGTCTTTCTAAGCAGAGTACAGACTGTGTATTACTTCCTTCTTTTGGATACTACACTTATGATAGCACAGTCAAAGACAGCATTATATTTTTTTTGGTTGTCTCATCATCCTAGTGACCCAAAGTGAGCTGGGGCAAAATAATGAACAACTGGTTCCTAGAGAATAAATAAGTGAATCTAACAACAACTTCCTCCTCCTTATTTCATAGGAACTTTGGAATTACAATAAAATAATTAAAGCCTACAAAGTTCATTAATATCTTCAGAAGAAATATATGAAAAAGTAGTTATCATGATGCAAACTCATAAACTACATAAAGTATTTTAAAAGGTTCTTATAGAAATATTAAATAGGGGCGGCTAGGTGGCGCAGTGAGTAGAGCGCCGGCCCTGGAGTCAGAAGGACCCGAGTTCGCATCCGGCCTCAGACATTTAACCCACATAAACAAAAAAAAAACCTAGCCGTGTGACCTTGGGCAAGTTACTTAACCCCAATTGCCCTAAAAGGGGTGGCTAGGCGGTGCAGCGAGTAAGAGCGCCGGCCTCGGAGTTGTGATGACCCGAGATCAAATCTGGCCTCAGAAAATGAGCACCCACACATAAATAATGACTAGCCGTGTAACCTTGAGCAAGTTACTTAACCCCAACTGCTTAAAAAAAAAATAAAAAAAAGAAATATTAAATATCTGATTTAATTCACTAAGAAGCAAGTAAAGGCAAAAATTCACATTTAACTCATGCTATTTGAGAAATCAATACCGAATATTCTATAAACTCAATAAGGTGGACGCACATGAATTTAAATACCACTTTTTTTGTATACTAAGTGCTTGGTAAAGAGAAAAGTGGAATGAAACATATAGTGCTTTCATTATTCGATGTGTTTATCAGCTGTTACCATATGTAGGTCAGGTCATATCACCCCCTACTCAATAAATTCCAGTGGCTCTCTACTGTTTATAAGATAAAATATAAAATCCTCCATCATTTAAAGTTCTTCACAAGCTGGCTCCATGCTACCTTTTGAGTTTTATATATTACTCCCCTTTCTTTCACTTCACCTGGGCAAGTGATACACCTTCTGTTTAGCTTAGTTTCCTCAATTTTTTAATGGAGATAATAACAGTACCTATGTTCTAGGGTTATTATTAAGTGCTTAATAAATGATGATGTATGCTTTAGAGATTGCATGTCTGTTGATCTACATATCTCTTCTCCAAATACTAGATAGTAAATTCTGAATGAGAAGCAACTATGACTAATATAATCTTTGTATCTACCTCAGAATATAGCACATGATTTCAAAGATTAGCTATTTAATAAATATTTATTGAAATAAATTTCATATCTGGCAGAGGCATCATTCATTCTAATTTATACATTTTATAAAGCACATTCCATCCAAAAATTAATCATTACTTTTTAAAAGGAATTACTGAAAGCTTATGTGAACTTTATAAATAAAAGCTGAGCAGTAAATAAATCTCCATGATATCTGTAGCTCTCCTAGAAGGTACATTTGGGGGGAAAAGGTGATCTTTATTTTTGATGGTGATTGTTTTGTTGTTTCAATAAAATCAATAGAATGGCTCTTTTATTTGGTTCTTTCCTCAAAATATTATCCTATCAGAGCAATCTTTTACATGATTTCTTGAGAGGGGAAGAACATATACTCAGTTTAACATGAATAGGGCTTGAACAATGTAGTTTATATAAAATCCCGGCTCTTGTTTCCCACTAGCTGTGTTGTTTGGTCTTCCAAGTGAAATCAAAATCTGAACTCCCAATTAGAAACACAACACACTTAAAACAGACATAAAAGGAAATGAATTGTGAAGTTGGAATTGATCCTAAGTTACATACTGTTGAAGACCAATTTATTCCTTGTTTAGAAAAGGGTCACCATAACACTTTTAAGACTGCAAGCCTACAGAAAATCTCTTCCTATTTACAGAGAATAAAAAAAGCACCAACTCATTTTCTTAATAAGCTTCTTCAGTTCTTCAAATAGTTCTAAGAAATGCCAAAGGCTTGCCTTAGTTAACAAGTACACAGATAATCCAAAGTACAGTGTAGTGTAAGCTAAATAGTATTTGATTCCCCCAAGATACTGTTGGCAGGATTTGAGCAGCTATATAAATGTATTCTAGGAATTCTTACAGTTTTGAGCTGAGCTCAAGCAGCTTTGTGTGATGAAGTACTGGGATTGCAATTGATACAAAATAAAAAAAAAGAGCCTTTGGTTCAAGAAATGACAACTTTGTTGTTCTTTGTATAAAAGGACAACTATGCTGTCTAAACTGCACAACCTGAAAAAGTAAATACCACATATCAGCCTGCTCTCACCTGAAGAGAATATATATGGGTAGAAAAAGAACGTAAATGAAATATAGGTAGTAAAGTAGATGAAATCAATACAGCTCACTACTTGTTCAGTATATAATTTAATCTGACCAGTGAAGTGGTATTTTGCAAAACTGTATTAAACAAAACTACGAAATAATTGCTTATTCATGGTTGAACTGAGTTGCATGAGATGAGAAATACAATGTTGTGATAGTTTTGAAAACGTGTGTTTCTCTTCTAAAAAGCTTATGAGAAAAGGATGTATCAAGTCTGATCATCTAGGACTATTGAAGGCATGGTGATTTAAAGCTTACCCAACTTAAGGGACTCAAGAGTGAAGGGCCCTAAGAGTCACTCGTTCAAACACCGTACCACTTTATGCACACATTCTACAGTGTGTACAAAAAGTGAGCACCTGCCCTTTGCCTCAACTTCTATAATCTCAATATATCATGAAACAGCCTGTTCCATTTTGGCAGTTTTGTTACTAAAATTTTGAGCCAAAATATGCCTCCCTGCTTCTTCCAATCATTGCTGCCAGTCTTCCTCCCTGGAGTAATTTCGACTAAATCTAATTCTTCTGCCTAATTTCCCTTCAGATATATGGAGATGGTTATTCCACCTTACTCTCCTTGTGCCTTCTCCAAACAAAATATCCCTAGTTGTTTCAACCATTTCTCATGTGCTAAGGTTTCAAGTGTCTAAATCTTTGTGCAATCATTCAAATCAAATGCTGGACAGAATACTGCAGAAAAATAAGATTCCTAGAGTGATTACCTATAGACCACCCCCCCCCCAACCAGGATGACACCAATGATTCATGCATAATTATAAATCTACCTACTTGTACTCTTCATATTGTACCCAAGGACATCATGACTTTTTCTAGTGTCAACTTTGTTATATCATTACAGTTATGATCAACACCTCACAGTTTCCTCATTTATGTTTTTTACTTAGGCCCCTAAAAGGTAAAGTCAGAACTGGGTACATAGAAGTTTCCTTGCTTCACCTGTTCATTCAGTCATGAACCAAATACCTGCTAACTGATTACCATGCAGATGATGTTGTTTGTCCTTTGTTTTCAAAGAGGACCAGTGACATCACGGTTGGATTTAAGGGAGGCAGAGATCACAAAATGGCCAGTTTCATTCTCCCAGGCATAGAAGCTCAGTGGGAAGACAAAAGTCAAGTAACTGGTGATGACTTGGGATGGAGTGAATGATGTTGGCGTTCCTCAATGTCTTGATCAGGCTTTAGCATTCCACAGCACCTGCTTTGGTAACTTTCATAACAATTGAAAAAAACTTCTCATCTTACCATTCTACTGGGAGATGTCTTCACGGGCTTGTGCTAGATATCTGCCTAACTCATCAATGGTTTGCAACCTGTCAGTTACTCTCAACCTGCTTCAGCTTCTCTGCTGAGACAAAGGTGTGATTGCTGAACATGCTATAACTTCTTGGAGCCACAAATATATAGTCTTTTACTAGGTGGCTATAGGAGACACAAAGATATACAAGAAAAGGACTTTTCCCCCAAATATATTATAATCCATTTGTGATAACAAACACACTCACACACATATGTCTATATATATATATAAACATATGTGTACACATGCATATATATATATATACATATACATATATGTGAATGATAGTAGTATCTGTATCAAGAGAATCTATCTGAATAGGTATAGGTGTTACATATGTTTTGGAATTCATTCCAAACTCGCATACAGATTGAAAATACTGTTTTTGTCTTAGAATTCCCCATGGCATTTCTAGTCTAATAGTATAGATTAAATTTTACGATTCTTATTATATTTATAGACATGGCAATTGTACATAAAACATCCTAAATACTATCCAGTTATTTTAATATTTCTTAGAACATGGAACAGTTCATGTTCCTTGTGAGGTAGTTCCTCAAGGGTACTACCTATGTATCATGTCAGAGGCCAACCAGTTATTAGATATGAGGGAGGTGAGGTTGGCATAAACCATATAGTGTTAAGTGCAGTTGGCCAGCCTTGGGAAGATCAAAGAGCTATCTTCAGAATTGTTAGCAGGCAGTTCTTTGACCTTATTATATTTCCAATTAGAATCCTATATAAGAAATGCATGTACATCCTTCTTCCCATTCTACCCTATGCACCAGAAATGGTTCTCTCATACTTCCTTCTCACACTGACCACTTGTACAAACCACATCAATGCCCCTGTCAACTGGGATAGGAATGACACCACCAACTTTAAGGCACTAAATGGATTATTTGAATTGATTTATCCAACAGTTATACAGGATATCATCTAAGTTATTCAATTGTTTGCATTCAGGTCCTGTTGGAGTGTGACTCTTTCAATAGTCAGTGTCAATAATATCAAGGTAAACAGCAATATCTAAATGATCTATCTCTAATCACATCAAAATATATACCCCCTGCCCAGTGGCCTGTTTTTCGGCCAGGGAGATCTAATCCAAAGTAGTGGCTAAAGAAGAGCTGTTAGGATAAAGGTTGTTAGAATGATATCGCTGGCTGTTACACTGTCATAGGCCCATGCTGCTTACCCTGACACATTTCAGATGACATCCAATTCTAACAATTGTGGTTATTATAGGTCTCTCAAGGGAAATTTCCTAAGGATGGCTATAGAGTATGTTTTCTTTCTCCTGCACAACTATATCTATCTGCTTTAAATTCGTCTATAGGTTTTTCTTTGTCTGACCTCTTTTAAATATAAAATCAAGTTGTTGTTCTTTTTTCCTCTCAGTATGAATCTGCTATCTGCTGCACTCATTACCTGAAGTTTTCTCGCATGCTGGGTTGTCTCTTAAAATGATAACTTAGAGAGGGGAACATCATCTCACAAACTTGCTATACTATGATATTCAAGCCCTTCAATCTCAAGAGTTCCAGACAGTCAAAGCTCCCTTTAAGCACTTCAATCTACCGAAAATCATGGAAATGATTATCGTCACCATTATCGTTAATGCATAGTGAAGGCAATAAAATACATAGGAACACAGAAAGCTCAATCTTTGTTGGGGAGAAGAACAGATCAAACCATTATAACAAATGGCTTTATAAGCAAGTCTCTATGTAACAAAAAGATTCTGAAGTTCAATTAACCCATTGATTTCAAATGATATTTAACAAAATAAGACCCTAAAATAAACAAAAAAAAATTATACTGCTCCTTTGGAAGTTAATAAAAGGGAAAATTAGCTTATAGTAAAAATAAATGAAGAGGCATTTTTATGATCTTTGGGTGCCATTATTACAGATAACATGAAAGTGATTAAAAACTCTCAAATGATTTCACTGTAATGTCGTGAGAATATCTATAAAGTAGAGAGGATAGGATACAGGAAACATTGGATTAGACAGGAGGGAAAATACTGAGCTCTCATTTCTATATATTTCCTCAAAGCATTCTCTGAGTGTATTGCTACTGTTTTAGTTCAACAACATAATAACACTCTGAATTGCTTCTATAGCTCCTTTTAGGGGATATAATGATGACTTAACTATTCCAACATTATGTTCTTGACTTATGAAATTACTAGACTCTGTGGAATCAGAATACAATTAGCAAACAGGTGAGCAACACTCGTGGAAGAATCTCCTAAAACTCCAAAGCCATAAGTAACTTTGCATGTGAGATAATGTGTTATTCATTTCAGTATCAAAAATTTTATCTTTAACAAGGGAAAATAACTACAAACTCCACTGATTTCTTGGTTTGTTTTGTCTTTGAAAATAGTGAAGCACAGGTATAAAAAGAGTATTTAAGGTAATTCAGAGACTGATTCAATTCTACTAGTCTTTGTCCTCAAACAGTTTACATTCTCTTGTGATTTTTTTTGGCATATAACATATCCAAAGGTAAGTATAATGCAAGGAAAAGAGATACAGATAAAGTGAACTAGGAACATTTGAGCAGGGAAAGAATATTTCAAGGAATGAATTTACACTGTATGTGTGTGTGTAAATACTCAAAATTCAAATCTAAGATGTGATATTTTGTACTGTATATAGCTGAAATAAAAGGCAAGCTAAAATACAAACCCAGGAATTTGAAATTTATTTCTCACTTTGGAGTCAAACAATTCCAAGCCAAAATAAAACAAAATATATCAGAAACCTAGGTAAAGTCATTACAGCAAGCAACACTGAAATATGACAAATATATACGCAGTATACAAATTCTGCATATTAAATATCAAAATTCAAATTCAATACAGATTTATTAAGCATGTACTATCTTCCAGGTACTGTACTAAATATAGAAGATAGAAAGATGGAAAGTAAAAGCCTCTGTCCCATATTAACTTATACTCTATTAGGAGAAAAAATTGTATATACAATAAAACAAATTAGAATGTTGTAAACATGGAAGTAAAAAAAAAAAGAATGCAGAAGATTTATTTGTCCTTATATTCCTAACATCTCACACAGTTTCTGGCACATAGTAAACACTTAATAAATGCTTTTTGATTGACAGACCAATTGACTGATTGATTAGGTAAGGCTCCATGGACAATACAGAATACAAGCTGGACTCTGAAGAAAAGAATTTAAAAATGTAGAGGAATGATGTGTCTTTTCCAGGTAGAGGGGATGGCTGGACTGGACAAAGGGAAGGACAGAGCTGCAGAAGAGAGGGAGACCAAGGAATGGCTAGTAGTCCTGTACAGCCAGAACAAAAGAGTACATAAAAAGAGGTAATGAGATGAAGCCAGAGAGAAGTATGTTAATGACAAATGGCAGAAAGAAGTGAATCACTACCTTAATGAGAGTATATATTTTCCCTTCTTTGTAGCAGAAATTCACTGAAAGTTTTCTGAACATAGTGACTAACATGATCCAATCTGTGTTTGAGAAAGTTTACTTTGATAGCTAGAGAGGGAAGAAACTTGGGTGAGGATCTAATTAGGATATAATATAAATGAAAAATATTGGGGAGATTCATTAACGAGAATAAACTCTAAGTTTTTAAAGTAAAATGTATTCATATCTAATATCCGTAATTATAAGATAATTATTTAGTGACTCATTGGAATAATCTGAATAGTAAGGAGGGGGAAAATGGAGCCAAAGAACTTTCATGAGTGCCAAAATCACCACATTTCATTTCTATACCCTTGATGATCCTGTCTCTGTTCCTACTATAGCAGAATTGATCATCACTTGGTGACTACATCATCCTGCTACTAACCTCACATTCCTTCCTCCAATGATATGATCCTCCTGATCATATACAATGTTTTCTTCTGTCTCAAAATGGTGGCTTCCAGCCACATAGACACAGGTTTAATCATGGAAGGACTGCCATCTAATTTTTGAAGGATGAAAAAATAAGGATGGAACACAGAAATAAAACATAGCTAAATATGAAAAAATAGTTTTTCCACATCCCCTTTTAAAGGATAGGAATTATGAAGAATACAGAAGAACTCTGATGCATTTTTTTCTTCATGTTGCATACCACTACCACACATTAACAAATCACAGAAATTCTAAATAATTAAGGAATGAAAACCCCTCAGTTATTCTCATGATATGTAAACCTCTAATAACACTCTATTTTTCTAAAGTCATGAGGGTTGATATGATAAACCTTTTTTTTTTTTTGGAATAAAATAAAACACCGATTTATCACATTCTATAGAATGGCACTGGGATCAATTTTCATACTAAGTATTTTTATTCAATTTCCTACATGACATATTTTGCATTTTAAAACTTTGTATAAATCAAGTTTAAAAATATGATTATAAGGTTCATTTTGGTTATGAATATGATTATATGAAAATTATATGAAAATATGATTATAAAGTTTACTCATTGGCCTCCCACACCAAAATCTATCTCAGTCTTAGAGAGGAAACTCCTAAACACACCATGATTTGCATTTAACCAATCTACTCTAGTCCACACTTTCCACATGGTTAAAGTGCCAAAGATGCTGGGAAGCTCCAGAACTCTATGAACTTGCCTGAATTAAATGGGTGATAGGAGAGAGGCAAGAGAAAGAATTGTAAAATACTGGAGAATTAAAGGTAATTTGCAAAAGAGGCACTGCCTTTTTTTGTTCGTTTGTTTCTCTTGCCATGAAAACACCGGCTTTTTGGAGAATAAAGATGGTAACAATGATGAATGGCCATACTTTCAAAGCAAAGTCCAAGTTTTACCACCTGCAATGAGCACAGACACTTGAGAAAACCCTGATCTTCCTTTAAAAAAGGAAAGAGGGAAAGAGAAGAAGCATTTACATAGCACATTCTATGTGCCAGGTATTGGGCTATATGAATAGCATCTCATTTGATACACAAATATGAGGCATAAACATCATTTGAGATAAAAGTGGGAATTCTACACAAAGTCTAAGAAATTAAAACAGGGGTTCTCTAATGTTTCCACTGCAGTAAACTAAAACTGGGTGGCAGGGGAGAACATTTACTCATTTCTTAGACCATCTGATTAAGTGGGTTGTATTTAAGTACCAAAAAGAAGGGATAATGCTAACTGAGGGATCATGATAGAATAGTAATTAATTGCTGAAGATAAGCATAAGAAGTAGCCATACTACCCCGTGATCCAGCATTATCACTACTCGGTCTGTATTCCAAAGAGATCATAAAAAACGGAAAGGAGGGGCGGCTAGGTGGCACAGTGAGTAAGAGCGCCGGCCTCGGAGTTGGGATGACCCGAGATCGAATCTAGCCTCAGAAAATGAGCACCCACACATAAATAATGACTGGCCATGTAACCTTGAGCAAGTTATTTAACCCCAATTGCTTTAAAAAAAAAGGGAAAGGGACTCACATGTACAAAAATATTTTTAGTAGCTCTTTTTGTAGTGGCAAAAAAAAAATGGAAATTGAGGGGATGCCCAGCAATTGGGGAATGGTTGAACAAGTTATGGCATAGGAATATAATGGAATACAATTGTTCAATAAGAAATGATGAGTAGGTGGAGTTCAGAAAAACCTGGAAAGACTTACATGAACTGATGCTGAGTGAAGTGAGCAGAACCACAAGAACTCCGTACATAGTAACTGCAACATTGTGCAATGACCAACTTTGATAGATTTAGCTCTTCTCAATAATACAATGATCCAAGACAATTCCAAAACACTTGTGATGGAAAACACTATCTACGTCCAGAGAAAGAACTATGGGATCTGAATGCAGATTGAAGCATACTATATTTACTTTTTTTTTCTTTTGTTTTTTTGCTTTTGTTATGATGCTTTTTTTTGCAACACAACTAATGTAGAAATATATTTAATATGATTGTACATGTATAACATCATATCACTTACCGTCTTGGGGAGGGGGAGGGAATGGAAGAAGGGAGAAAAATTTGGAATTCAAAATCTTACAAAAATACATGATGAAAACTATCTTCATATGTAATAGGAAAAATAAAAAATATTAAATGTGAAAAAGTCATTCTCCCCAAATGAAACAATACCCTTAAAAAACATTATCTTAAATCACCTCAAAAATACTTGGAAAAGGTATTAAGAGCCAACACATGAATGATAACGACAAATCTTAAATCCGCCATGAATATCTACAAGCTGAAGTCTGATTATAGAATTCAACAACAAAAGTACAGGATAACTGTAAAACCATTTTTATTCCAATTCTTATAATTGAAAATCCAAGGATAGTTGGTAGGAGTTTTCTTACTCACCACATTTTAATTATAGGGGAAGAACACTGAGGGGTGACGGAGAGGAGAGTATGGCAACCCAATTATAAATATTCATTATTAGATTATTAGATTCATAATAATTAACTTATTATATTTATAATAATCCAGACTAAGCTAAAATTCTTCCAAAATTTTATGTTATAATCTATGAAATTTCACTAAAGAGTCATTTCTTCATCATAGAGCAAAATTTCTACCACAGACATTCTTGGACACCATCTGGGAGGGTTAAGTTTCAGGGTTAACCTAAAAAGCCCAACACTGCAAAAGGTAGTATTATGATGAAGATCCCATGTAATTTTCAGTTTAAGAACTGTCTTTATAATGGAACTATTTTTTTTAACCAGATCTATTATTGTATTGATAGTGCATGCTTACAAAAGAGGAAAGTCCTCTGCCACCATAGAAGATCAACACCTTTGGAGCTTAAGGTTTTAGAGAGTTCCCTGAGGCACTAAGAGGTTAAGTCACTTGCTTGAGTCATAATATATTCCAGAGGCAGCACTGGAACTCAGACCCTTCTGACTATGAAGTCCTCTCTCTACATACCGCCCTGTATTAATTTATACATTAATATTTCAAGACATCCCTTAGTAGCTACCTTTCTTAAAGAAAAGAACATCTTTTATAGTGCTAACTCATTAGGAAATTATCACTAGTTCTTAAACTGTGGCCTCATCTCTATGAGGTCAACAATATGTTTTTGTAAGAAATTAAAACATGAATATAGACAGACAACTTCTTCAAATGCAAGCTAGTTGTATCTCAGACAACTTTTTCTTCAAAAGGTTCTAAAACATTATTTACAACCCAAAAATGGAATCCTATTCAGGGAGCCACTTGATGTTTAACATCTTCCCTATCATAATATATACCTCTATCTATCTATCTATCTATCTATCTATCTATCTATCTATCTATCTATCTATGTATCTATCTATCTATGTATCTATCTATCTATCTATCTAAACAAGATAGATCAAGAGAAATATTTTCAGTGAAATGATAAAGTATAGTTTAGAAATCCTAACTTTATGTAAACCCAGTACATAAATAAATGCTGCTTTTACTAAGAAATCACTTTCTCAACAGTATACCATATAGTACTTATTATAATAAATAGGAGAGATGTGGTTATTGAAAAATAAGAAAGGCAGAGTCTGTGAATTTTCTACTAATGGTAATCATTACCTAAAATGTGCACACACTTATTGTGAATTATTTCATACTATATCTTGCTTATGCATTGTTCATTTTTCTAATACATTACAGAAAAGTAATTATTGCACATTATATTTTGTTGTGGATTGAAAAATATATTTTAAAAAACTCACACAATGCCTTTAGTCATTGAAAGCAAGTGTCTCTTGTGATAATTTTGAACAATACATCCTCCTCTGCTATAGCTTATCATCAACCACATAAATGTGCAAAAGGGAAAAGTATGCATTTTAAAATTTACAGCTAAGGCCAATTTCATAACAGAATTATCTATGTATGGGAAAGAATTCAGTGTTATATATTTCCCATTGAAATCAATGAAGAACCTGATTCAGCTCTGAGGGAATCAAATCATTTCAGTTACTGTTTTAATATAAAGTGAATCAATCGCAGTCCATCAGTGAAAGGCATTTTGACAATCCTCTTGTAAACTCTAATTTGTAGCATTTTATAATATGCCTCTTTGAGTTTGATTAAAATCTAGCTAACAAGTCATCAATTGTATCCTCCCCACTTTTAAATTTATTCTTCTGTGGTTTTTAAAAGAAATTCAGGTATATTAGTTTGGTATTTTTATCTTAGAAATGGCATTAAAAGCTTTATCAACACAGTTATCATATTAGGTTATAACCAGGAGTTGTTTGCTTATTTGTTTTACCAGGAATATTTTAATAATACTTAGTCTGGCTTCTGGGTTGCTTTTTAACTACTTTTAAAATATTACAGTTATCATTCAGGAATACAAAAGATTCTTCAACAAGCTTACTATCTTCCCAATGTCATATACACGTG
>WOXC01009654.1:167500-177500 GCA_011680675.1 Gymnobelideus leadbeateri
CCTTAGTGACACAAACAATTAATTCTGCAAACCTAATATCAAAATAAAATTCTACATCTAATGCAGAATAATTTTTCAATGTATTTATTCTAAAACAACATTAGGAATATACTACTTCCATTTATTTTACATTCTGATATTTAAAATGCATTTTATAAGATTAGAAAAACTAAATAAAATAATTCATATGTAGTAGGCTGTGAAAGATAGGGTGTGAAAAATTTTCCAATGAATGTAAAATAGATTTTTTAAAGTTACTGTACTGAACAGATCAATTATATTTAATTTTTTTTAAAGTTAAAGACATTACATTCTAGCTTTTAGAAATATTTAAAAACCAAAAATTATATTCCAAGGAAATCTCTCTGTCTGTCACACACACATACACACAAACATACATTCTATCCTGAGAGTTTGGGACACTACCCAATACATTTATCACTAAGAATATGTTATACTGGCATTTCACCCTTGATAATGAAGAAGGAATGGCCATAACCACCTGCTTCAAGTCAAACTACTTAGCACGCGTGCACACACACACACACACACACACACACACACACACACGTGTGTGTGTGTGTGTTTGTGTGTAATTCATTGAGATAAAAAGGTAGTGCTTTTATCAATCTGATGGACAGAACACATTCTATCTAAACTACAAGGAAAAGAAAATTGTACTTGTTTACATTTCTACCTACAATAAGAATTTCACTGAAAAAGAAGAGATTCTGGGTAAGAACTCACTGGTCCTATATTATGATATTATTCTTTCTAGTACAGAAACATTGACCTGAATGTTAAACTTCCAAAAGCATAAATGCAGAAGAAATTTGGGATATTATCTCAATTTTTCATTCTCTTAATCCACTTCAATCTATTTTCAATTCTAAGGAAAGATGCTTATTAAAAATCACTGACAAACAGTTTGAGTTAATTACACATAAAAGACAAAACTACAATACTTATCATTTTTTGAAAAAGACCCACAGAAAAGAAATGCACAGAATAGCAAAAATTAAAAGCATCAATTTGTATTTCAATAGTACTTATAAAAAAGATGAACACAGAAAGAAATATGCAAGTTATTAGCAGTTTAACACACTGATCATGCAACTTACTAAACTCAACTAGTAAAAGTTAAATCACAGTTAGTGACATATGCCCAAATTTTGAAAGGATTAATTCAAATTCAGCAGGCACCCTACAAAATGTGAAATATACCCCCAAACTTTCTGTGTAAGCTAAAGGACATGACGTTTGGTGCTTACTCATTTGTTTCACAGAGGTTGTACAGGGCAAAGTAAATGATAAACTCAGGCTATATCGAAACCTTATAGACCCCAATAAAATGTCTCCAGAGTCCTATTTCATTTGCCTATGATTTTGCTCCGTTTGTCTGCTTATTTAACATCTAATCACAGCTTTAAGAAAAAGGAATCACTCCTTGGCCTCCCTTCAGAACCTATCTACTATTTCATAGTACTCAGATGAATTTTTTTTCTTCAGTTGTTACTTTCACTAGTCTTTGCAGACAATGTCTGGTCAAATCTCTATTGATAATATGGAAAATAAAAACACTGGCTACACAGACTTCAGGCTATTGCTTAGGGGTACCAATAAATAGCATACTACAGTACTCTGCTGATGTGCTTTGAACTGCAAACAATTTTAAGTAGAAGGAAAATGAACTATACTAAACCACTGGCTTTATTTACAGTAGTCTATAAAATGAGCTAATCCTAGGAATTTAGTAGGCATTTAAAGCATATGATGTGAAAAGGTAGCCAAAAGAAATCAAATTTTTCATCCTAATAATTGCTGAATATAACACGTTACATAATTTTAAGACAACTGAAAGCTTATGCAAAGTGTTATACACAGCTGTTAAAATAGAATATTCTGCAAACAGTGCCCAGGTGTAAGACATTAACAACTTCTCAGATTTCAGACCCTAACTTTTTTTTAACTGTGTTTTCACCCCATTCCAATAATTTTTCAATCAATTTCTGATAAAATTAGCATTAATTCCTCATTCAGCATCTCTTTTTATCATATGAGATAATAACTGTAAAGCACTTAGCACAGTGTCTGACACTAGTAGGCCCTATATAAATGCTTATTCCCTTTCTCTTCCTCTTTTCTCTTATTTTCTTTAGGGAGTCCAACATGACCTACTGTCACTGAGGCCCAAGAAGATGGGGATATTAATGCCTTTTCTATTATAAGACTTTCCCAAGAACATCTGTTCTATCAAAAATTGTAGATAAAGTTACTTACTACTCAGAAAGAAAGTACTGTTTGACAGAAATTCCTATGTTTACAAAAGAAAACGCAAAATAGTACTGACATTCTGGCCTACCAAAGAATATGCTTTTAAGTTATCTGTCCTCTGTCATTGTTCCTGCAGTCCTGAGAAAGGGAAGGATGGAATTACTATTTTTAGACTGAAAACAAAATTTAAGGTTACAAATGAAATCTGAAAAAAATAGTCAGGCAGTTTGAAATATATGCTACCTTCTTTCAGAAGCTGTACTTAAAAAAATAATACTTCTAAAGGAATACCTACATTTTATGGGGCATCAGAGGCAAAACAAGAGAAAATAGTTAAAGATAACCAAAGATAAACACAAACTCTGACATTTCTATTGCCATGCAAGGAAGAATTTTCAGGGACTGGCGCACAGATTATGAGCTTTGCGTTCACAACATTAGTTAGTCGCTGCGAAGTAAAACAATAACCAGTATTAATAACTATCGAGGAGGAACAGCTGTGTGGAGAGAAGTCCTTGTGGTCCTTTTCACCTCAGCTCAGACTTGGGAACAATTCCTCGTATGAGAAAGTATCAAGTAAGGAGGCCCTCTGGTGGAAAACGAAGGATCACCTTCGACAGCCCAGAAAGCAGGAGACAGTAAACCAGAAGCCCTGAAAACATTTCTTACAAACCTTTCCAGAATCTTTTCTAAATTGCCCTGTGCACTTAATGAATGAGATGATGCATTAAGGGCAGTCTCAGGCTGCTGGGATGACGTAAGGGCTAAGAAAATAACACCTTTGCTACCAGTTCCAATATGCTCCAAATGAGACCAAGACAACCCCTCTGCATTCTGTAGATTAGTCCAGAGAAATCTAATACTAATTAATTAATAGATGAACATATTCTATCCACACCTGTGCATAGAAGATGCTCAATTTCCTAGGAAGCCCTTCTTGCCAATGGAGGACACAGCCTGGCTTGTTTGTAAGGAAACAGTGAGCCAAACCAAACTTACCTGCTGTTGTTGCAGATGCAGCAGTTCCACTGTGCTTACTTCTGTGCTGGTGTCACCACTTGATCTCCCATCTCTGCTGCCAGCATCTAATTGGCTGCTTAGAGTGCTCATTCCATTTTGATTCATTGAACTGTTGCTTATTGTCTCTGTCGCAGATTCCTGCATCATGACTTAATACCTAAAAGTGATTAAGAAGTATCAATTAACACCCGTTACACCTTCACACTTCCATTATCAAGATGGCCCTCTCTGCCAATTACAGAGACAGCATCTTTAAAAGGGGGGCTGGGGGGGGGGGGAGGAAAGCACTGCATAGTCATTTACCAAGAAATGTAATACAAATTCAGCTTTCATCCAGATACTAATCACTGAAATTATGGTTTCTATAAGCAATCTTTGTGTGGTTACATTTAACAGCCAAAATAACATACCATGCATGCAGCATGGTCAATAGCATTTATGAACGAATACATTTTAAAGTCTACCTATAAAACCAGTTTAAATGAAGGCACGAGTGCACAGTCTGCTCTATATTTCCTATTATCTACCTTTGACAACCATGGATGACTATACAGCCTTATTTAAAATATTCACTATCTTGATTCTGTCAGAATTTTACAGCATATCTTATGCAAGGCTGTTGTTTAATGATGCACAGCTAATCATACAAAATTAAAATTTTGTAAGGGTGTTACAAATCATATGGTATCAACCAATGATAAATAGTATAATGGGCTTCTCCTTTTTTGTGACTAAATAAAATTTTGCCTTGGAGGCATTTTAAGAAAAAGCTCCTGCTGCAAACACGTCAGATATTGCCTATTTTTTTAATCAAACAGCTCATATTCATTTATTTTTCTGACATTTAAAACATTTAATACTGTCCTTCCTGGGAAGTAATTAAGCTTATGCATGAGCAGCAATCAAACTGTTCACTTGAAGATGACTTAAAACTCAATTTTAACATAGGCAAATAAATGAAAGATATAAAATTAATTTTCCAGGCATGTATTAGATATGAAAGCTGGAAATAAAATCTATCAAGAATATCACTAATGATTGTGCTAAAAACAGCATAAATTATGCATATTACCTTCTCTACAGTAATAAATGTTTTATCATTTTCACTGCATAAATATACTGTACTTTCAGGATAGCAATGAGATGTCCTGCCAAGATCAGTTGAAATCCTTGCAGTAAATAAAGGAGCAATGTGCCCTTACAAACCAGAATTTTAAGGTGCATTTTGCATCTGCAATCTGAAAAGGTCAGTTTTGGTTCTCAATGATACCTAAATCCAATATGATGTTCTAATTGTCTAAACTAGAACAACATAAACAAAAACTTCCATTCTCTGTATAAAAGAATTCTGGAAAACAACCTTGCTGAGCAGGCACTTTAATGGTAACTAAATAGATAAACAGTATACTTAAGTTTAGATAAGGAAATAGAGACCATTACATCTTTATCAGGCTATTCTCTTACTTTCAGCTTGGCCATATATTATATATTCTTTCTGTTTTTATTAAAACAATGAATTCACTATAAAGTAAATGCAAGTTTAATGTTCCTTCATATGGCATACAACCATCCTCCCTAACATCTCCTCCACGATACATTCAAGTGTGCACATATATATTTGCATACACACACACACACACACACACACACACACACACACACACACACACCCTATACTCTACAGTATTTTAAATGCTAATCCAAACATGTACTTTAACTTATAAGTTCTCATAGGCATTCTTATGGAACCTGAGAAATGCAAGACTACTTTCACTACACTAAAGAAGTAATATTAGAAAAAAACAACCAAATTCCATTGTATTAAAATGCTTTTGCTACTAGGTTAGGTGAAGAAAGTTACAATGTACACTGCATATAATCTTTAAGAGTGTTTGGATCAAGAGTAAATAGGATATGAAGTAAAATAAACATGAAGATAGTTAACATACAGAAGGGCAGCTGCTATAACTACAGTAAACAACTTCTGAACCAGATGTGTTTATGAGCAAACAGTCCTTGTTAAACATCCTATTGAACATTAACTAAGAAAAATAATACAAATGAAAAATGTGATACACAGAGTGATGAATTTTACAAGAAGAAAACAAAGCTAATACTCTTTTCCGAGATTAGGCAGCTAATAAGTATTCAAATTAGGCATAAATTTTACATGCACAATGTTTAAAATATTCAGAGAAAAGGGCCTGATTGCCCTTACTAGTTATATGAAAATTCTAATGTGGGTCTTCCCCAACTGTAGAAGCAGATATCCGTTTTGTTTGTATAAAATTTGAGTTCAATAAAACATCTGGTATATATAGTGGCATAGAAATATACTTAAATATGTATTTTTCTCTTTCTAGCAGAGTTTACAATTCAGGAAAAGAAGAACATTAAAGTATTATATTATCAAATAGAGTAGACAAGTTCAATACTTTAAAATTGACTTTTTATGAATATATGTCATGACCAACTAGTCGCATTAAATAAATCTGGATTTTTACATATATCCTGTATCATAACCTGGAGGGTGTGAAAATTAATCAGATATTTATATGCCTGTATTTCTCACTACAATTATTAGAGAATACTTATATACCTTTCAATTCAAACTAACAAACGGGTTCTCCTGTTCAGGGTAGAATTTGTGTCTTTGTAGAATCTTAGAATGCAGTTCAAGGGGAACGTTATAAATTAAAATATCCATGAGCTAACATAATCAGGTTTATGAAAAGAGGACTAGAAATGATACTTTTGCTAGGGAAAATAGCAGGATTTCACCTAATATTCATATGCACAGATAAGAGCAATGATGAAATTATATTATTATATTGGGTAATTCACTTGAATAAGAAAATTGGGGAGTATGGTCACTTGAAGAAGTCATTTGTATTATAGTAAAGCAGACATTTGAGTGTTTACTAAGTTCTTCCTCATTATAGCCAGGCATTGTCTCCATCAGAAGTGAATAATATCAGGTGCAATAAACAAAATGCCAGATGAAAGTTCATACCTGAACTCTTTTTGAATTTCGAATTCATCCTAAATTAAACTATATATGCACTTTCAAAGTGGATGCATTTGTGGATCCAAAAAGTCTTTACTGAAGAGTGAACTAGGCTGTTCTAGCTTCAGATACCAATATAAGAATTGAACAAAGATGGGGAAAATAACTTCCTGCTTAATAAAGGAAAAAGAGTTTAGGGATTATCATTTTATTGTTCGATTACATTGCTATGGTAAAACCTCAATCCTGCCATCATAGATGAGTGATCAGCTGACAGAAAATGACTCTTTAGCACCTGAACTTGAATGATACAGTTTTACTTTTCTTCCTTGCAGGAAGTTTTTTTCTTTCTTTCTTCTTTTTCTTTTTCTTCTTCTTCTTCTTCTTTTTTTTTTTTTTTAGCAAGTCACTGTACAGATACTTATTCTCTACACCACTTCCCTTTTGAAACATTAAACTGACACTGGAACTGACTGCACAAGATTGCATTTTCTCTTCCTAAACAACTTGAATTGAAAGGTTACTTAGTGTAACAATATTTACTTGCAGAATTGTGTTGTTACCAAGGGTATAATGGATGGTGGCTATGCAGGTTTACGCAAGGATGGGTGAAGCATGAGGCATTAGCCATGTGTTTGACATGTTTCAAATTGCTATAATCCAGCATTAAACACACCCAGCAATTCATGCCATTTCTTGCAGCCATAATCTTGAATAAAGCGTGCACAACCACTTATTATATAAATTAGTATATGACTCCCTGTTATAGTCACAACAGCGCTTTTGTGTTTATTTTGCATCAAGATGTGGTCTTTTATTTGTACAAATAGCAGGATATAAAGACATAGCTCAATTAGACCTCCTTACTTTATGATAGGGTAGTACTGAATGCTAGACTTGGTGGTTTTATTTTTTTCCCCTAGAGTTATGGGTTCCGTTGGCATAAAACCGTACTATGGGAAATATTTATTTGCCTCAGTGATAACAGGAATCTTCTTGTATCCTCCCATCCTATTTTCATTACACTGTACAAAAGTTTAGCACAATACCTGGACAAGTACAGGTAACAGTTATCTCAACCATCACCAAGTAACACACTCTGTTCCCTACCACTTACTCAGATCACCTAGCCTGCCCCGCCTATGTCTGTCTCTGACAGACAGACATACACACCCACAAGCCACAGCCCACCTCCCCCCACCTCTGATGCCTCTGTTAGAAAATATACAGGACTATAAAGATGTTACTTAGTGCCTTAACATTTTACGAAGATAAACTACATAGTTTTTCAACACTAACTTCTAAGGGGGGGAGGGAAGCACATCATCTTATATAAATTAGTTTTCCCTCCCCCATGAATATGATCTTTCTTTATTAAGAAAGCTGGATTTCAATTACTATACATATAAATAGTAAGGATGTCACAGATGGTTCTTAGCATTATTTTATATGATATTTTCCTTCCCAAATTGGCTATACAGAAAAAGAAAAAGGACCCTAGCACATTTCAACTATTTGGTTTCTCAAAGCAAATATGTGTATCTCCATACAAAGTTCTCAGACACAAATTTTTGAAGCACTTCAATTTTAAAATGATAGTGGTTGGTATGTATGTTCTTAAGTAATTTCTTTTTCAAATTTAACACTATTTATAAAGGTGACAATTCAGGTTTCTGCAAGAAGTGATGCATGAGGGAAATGCACAAATTTAACACAGAAGGCATGTTCCTCTAGCTCCAAAATAATTGTCCTAGAATTCTGATGGTACAGACTTGACTGTGGTGTAAAAGTTCAGAAAAAAAAGAAGCTTTTTAAATAATGGGAACTTTTGTGCTCTACTGGAATTAATTCATCATTGACACCAAGCACAATGCATTTGAAATCTAGCAATGGTATGGTAAAAGTCTTTAATACTTATGATTGCCTAATAAATCAAAATGCCAAATATGAAGGACATAGCTGAACATACAGGAACAAAAAACCGAATAAGCACATGGATATTTTTAGGGTTTTGGGGGGGGTTTAACTTAAATATATACTTCAAAGAATAATTTGGAAAAGGAAATATATTATTTCAGGAAGCAAGATCTCTTTTTAAACTAAATGCAAAGTATGTTTCAAATGTGTTAATAGGTTTTAGTTTGATAACCCAAATGTGAAGAGGATTTTTAAACGGGCTCAAAATTTGTTTTCATTAAGCTTAAATATATTTAACACAGAGGATGTAAAAACACACTTCAAGTTCAACTATTCAATAGTCATGACGACTAAGCTCAGCAATGAGACTATCACAGTAATACCTTCAACAACTAAAAGTCTTGAAAATATGATAGGAAAACAAATAAAAAACATTTTCAAAGTCAATCCAACATTAATGTAGTTAATGACTCCATAGTAAGAACAGCTATTTTTCCTGAAGGTTGAAAACAAGTTAACTTTTTAAGACTTTTGACAATTATGAAAGGGGAAAGGTTCCATCTTCCCAAAAAAATATGCAATATCTAATCAGCACTCTGAAAAGCAAGTGTTAAATCTCAGAGACTATTTTATGTTTAATACATTGCCATAATAAATTTGAAACAATGGTACCACTGGCACAAGAATATATAATAATTCTAATATTTTCAGATACATCACACTGAAACATTCCATTTCTGTGTCTGTAGTGCAAAATCTCCCTTAACAGGTGTACTTGCAAGAGATTTGATTATACAGACTGACGGTTGGATGAACTAATATTTCTTCCAAGTACATTTAAAAGTCAAAATCATATTTCTTATATGTCTCTATATTCTAAAAGTCTCAAATTATTTCTCATAACTACATACAGTTCATACAATTTTCACTTATTTCTCACATAGATGAAAATGTTATTTTTAAGGGATTTACCATATGACATGCAAAATAAACAGTACTCATTTTAACCTTGCAAAATTTGTGGAAATGTCTACATTTGTTCTTTTATTCTAAAAGCTTTAAATCATTTAAATCATTCTTCGAAAACATCAATATATTTCTTTTTGGAATGCAGGAATGTGGGATAAGGGGTGAAGGATTAGGGAAAGATTCACTATTTTATCAAGCTCCTAGTAAATTTCTGATGAATTGGACTGGTTTAATTTTCAGTTATAGAACCATTAATCTTTACAGGTCACAAAGCCACCTCATCTATATTAACACTACATGAAAGACAATGAAGTGTAATTCTTACATGTGTTACAGAGACCCAAACTTGAGTTACAAAACTTCCAAACCAAAATAAAAACAATTCATAAGTTAAAGCTGGAATGATCCAATAAACCCTTCCTCCTCAAAGATTAATCTGTCTATAATTCTAATGCTTGTTTTAAGAAAAAAAAAGTTCCTCAAGCTTTTAAAATGTAGGATTATATAATGGTTAACAAAAATTTTATTAGAGTGGTACTATGAACAAAGATAAACTTGACTAGCAGGTAATTTTTTTTTTCATTTAAACTAAATAGTGACTGAGTTGTGCAGCTTCCCAGCATCCACAGGTCCACTTAAAGCCCAATTCCCACAGGCCAGACTACTTGCAACAGCTTTCCCTGATCCCCTGGCTGATAAGAGCTCTGAGAGTCTACTCTTGTGACTGCATTTTCACCTTTCCTGCCACACTTCTTCCCTTAACCCTGATGCTTACTTTACTTCAACCTTGTCTCACAACTACAGCAATTCTCT
>WOXC01009654.1:185000-320969 GCA_011680675.1 Gymnobelideus leadbeateri
CTGTATCAGAGGTACGTCAAGTTTGGCTGCTTACAATGACATTAACCTTCAGTTCAGGCCTAAATAATTTATATCAGGCTTCACTAAGCACGCATAAAGATAATAAAAACTTGGAAAAGAAATAC
Organism: Gymnobelideus leadbeateri; assembly: GCA_011680675.1. Lineage (NCBI taxonomy): Eukaryota > Metazoa > Chordata > Mammalia > Diprotodontia > Petauridae > Gymnobelideus > Gymnobelideus leadbeateri. The sequence goes on from WOXC01009654.1 coordinate 185,126, forward strand.
TTAAATTCATGCAAATACTCCTTAACATATACGATCACAAAAAAGGTTTTAAAAGGAAGTGAAATTAATTTTGTCAAGTCACTTGTTCCTTGAGTTCCCTACAATTTTTAGAATCAGAACTATCACTTGGGAAAAATCTCAGGTTATTCACTAAACTATTCTGCTCTCTATATTAGTTTTCAAAATCGAATGTTTCTTATTACAAATCCTTTTGCTAGATTATACTATGGAATAAAACATCTTTCCTTTTACTGTATGATATAAACAGAATGATACTAAGGAGAAATTTTAACCTAAACCTTCCAAAGTAAGGCCAGTAGTTTTAGAAATGTGGTTAACTATAACATTTGCCTTTCTATTTTCTTTATCGTCGCTCTCTCTTTTTTCATTTTTCATCTCATATCCAAACCAAAGTTCAAGAGCTATTCCTAAATCCTCATCCAAAATCTTTCACTCTGGTTAAAGGACAACCAGCACCAGGGTACCAAGTTAATATGGAATGGCCTATTTCCTTTTCAAAAAAAGCAAATTCTGAAAACCAAAGAAATGAAAATATCTTTTCAAGTGATATTCTAATAAAATGTTTTCTTCCAGTTCTACCCTTTATGTCCCTCCCCCTGAAAAGCAAATCTAAAAGGTCAAGTTCCCCCCAAATTGGATATGATCAGTTGTAATCCCCTGGACAACTGTCAGCTCTGAGAAGAGTTGGTGGCTCTTTCTAGTGCAGAGAGATCTATTAGCAAGACATATCTGAGTGAGCTAAGGCACTGATTAAATATCATTCCTGAAAGTGTCAGAATAAACTAAATAGGAAGAGTTCTATCAAAAATGTATCTATAGCTACACAATAAAATTTAAAGGAACCTGTGGCATTTGCTAAATTGCAGGTACTATTTCGCTCAAGGATAAACTAAACTGTGCTTTAAAACAAAATGGAAACAATGAAGAATTCAATGTGCTTTGTTCTAAAGCAGTAATATGGAAATACTCATCTGAAAACTAAAAAGACACCCCCCCATTTCCAGTCTCACACTTATATGTTATAAACATTTTCATATGAATACAAATTATTGAAGAATAATTTTTAAACCCAAATCTCATTCCTTATAGAATAGATATACATAAATATTTTTCCACTATTGTCAGGAACTTATGGGGAAACATATTAGCTAAGAATCATTTATGAGTTTACCCTAAATTAGCATTTTAGTAAACACATAGCCTTGGGGTAAGACCAATTTCTCCAAACAACTGGGATCAGATCTAGTAAGATCTCTGCTTCTTTATGGAGTAAAAACTCCAGGGCACCTTTGAATAACCAAGAGGTATAGAATCTGGTGCAACCTAGACATTACTGGTTTATGATCTCGAAAGCTAAGCAAAACAAGAGAGATAGCTAACACAGGTGCAGCACTCCAGGCATGCAGCCGTGCTACTTCTGACACCGCCAATTCAATTCTAACACTAGCAAACACTTATTTAGCACCTACTAGCTGCAAAGGTACAGTCTGCAACCCATGACTGGGCTCCCTGCACTTGCTGTCCACTTCTGTCACTGAGACCATCGACACACAGGTGACTGGGGAGACAGGAGAGTGAAGAGCACAGAACCAGTCTGGCCAGTGTGAGAATGTAGGAACTTCCTATGAATCACACAATGGGTGCCTAGACTAATATTTTCCATGGACATAGATAGCAATTGTTAGCCAAACCTCTAGCATTTCAAACCATCCAAAAACAAATGGGGTTTTGCCTTGCCTTTTGTGGGAAAAAATATGTAACTATCTGTTTATATTTGAAATACTCTGATGTATAGCTCTCAATATGAGGCATCTTTGGATTTTAAATGTAGTCCCTGAAATAAAGTTAAACATTGCAGTAACAATATGGTATCACATTTAGACACAACATACAATATTTATATGCTCCTTGAGCACAAAGATTGTGTCTTATCATGGTACCTTATCTACCAGTGCCTAACATAGTGTGTTGCATGTGTCAGGAATTTAACATTATCTCATTGGATTCTCAGAACAACACTATGAGAGGAAGATTCCATTAAAATCTTTATTTTACAGATAAGGGAACTAAGGAAGAAAGGACAAGTGAATTGCCTAGGGTTCTACAGTTAGTAAATAGCTGAAGCAGGATGCGAATTCAGGTTTTCCTGATTCTGAGTTGAAATGTTATAGCTGCAGTATTAACCTCAAATAGAAAGAGGGGATACTACACTGTACAGAAAAATCCATGTGGGTCTCATTGACTTAATTTTTTAAATCTAATATTATCAAGATTTTATTGTATTTTATGTGTTTTGTTAAATATTTCCCAACTTTCATCAGGTTTGGACAATACTCAGTAGGGTTGCTGGTTGCATGCAGTCTATGAGTTGCGTGTTTGGCACTTCTGCTTCATGCCACGTAAATGCTTCCTTTTGAAAAAAAAAAGTAGGAAATGCATGAGTTTACATTCAACAGCGAATCTTATTAATTTCCACCTTCAAAGGCCGCAAGCTTACCTGCAGGGATTAGTTCTTTATAGACAGTCATATAGAGAGTTTATAGAAGAAAAAAACTTCCTTATATAAAGTAATGAGAAAGTTGGTCTATAAATTAATCCTAACTTTTATTTTCCAAATGGTATTAAAAATGATATGAATTTCTAGTGAAGAATAAGACCAGGAAACTGGGAAACTCTTCAAGATACCTGACCATAAAGAAGGTCTATGAATCCTCAGTATATTTCATAAAAGTTCCATAATAATACCTTGCACATAGAGGCACTTAGTAAGTATTTATTAAATTAATTTATTCAACAAATATTTATTGTATGCCTTCTATGTATAGAACAATTCATGGTACATTACGAGTAGAAGGGAATCTAGGTATGAATAATACACATCCCCTGCCTTCAGGGAGCTTACAAATTTGTAAATGAGACAGTTAAGGTGGGAGTGAGAAGTGTATGACAAAGAGAAACAAATCAAGTATGAGTAGAGATATATCACTTCTGTTGGAATCTCACATGTGGGCAGAAAAGTTTCTTGGAAGAGGTGACACTGGGTGGTAGGGGGATGAGAGTCCTGCTGCAGGAAGCAGTACAAAGGCATTTAGGTGGAAGCATATGGGGAATGTTCAAGGAAAGGTAAATTTTCCAGTGCAGCTATAGTTTAGGATACATGCAGGATACACCAGGGCAGATGGTCCTGGCAAGACTGGAACAGTAAATTAGAGAGACATCACTGATGGTCTTGAATGTTAGACTAAGAAGTTCAGGCTTTATTTTACATTAGTTATTGGAAGAGTTTTGAGTAGGAAAATTATGTGATCAGAAAGGAGTTTTAGGAAGTATAACCTGGTGACAATATGCAAGATAGATTAAGGCACTACAGCTAAAGAGAATCTATAAACTACTTGGCTACATAGTCTTCCTCAACTTCCACGGAGTAATTAAAATGATAAAAAATGTGTGGACAGTTTGTTTTTTACCCCTTTAAAGAAGACGCAATGCCACACATTGAAGTCAACCAGAGTACCGCACTTTTTTTTTTAGTTCCTTAATGATAGACTATTATCCATTTATAATTCATGGGCAGAGAAGAAAAGGTTAGGGATTTTTAAAATAACATTACCATTAATGCTTGGCTATACAGGTGAATGAAAGGAGAAGGGGGTTGCAAGAGGAAGGAAAGAGAGAAAGAAAGAGAAAGGGAGGGGGGAAAGGAGAGGCAAAGGAAGAGGAGGATGAATTATGGTAAAATTTATCATTTCCTTCCCACTAAATCTATTTGGTATTTTGGGTAAAGTTGTTTGAGCTAAACATTTTAAAGTGCTGATTCAAACTCAAGTATTTTTGAATGTTTAAAACACTCCAGTCCAAGAGGATAGAAGAGTTGAATCAATAGCAAATAAGCAAACACCTGATAACATTATTCCAATCCAAATAAGAGAGCTGGATTTTAGGAATATCTTTAATAAAAAAAAATGATAGTTTGATTTAAAAAAGCCAATAAAATCTATAGAAAAAATTTGAGAAGTGCTGGTACCTTCTATTATGGCCCTGGCAAAAATGAAGGTTTGTTCTCCCTCTGCTGGCTTTGTATTTAAAATTATCAAGGGCTTTCTTAACATGTGACATCAGTGGGGATGTGGAATGTAATACCACCTCATTCATTGTAACCCAATATGGCACTGCCATAATGAAGGCACTTAAATATTTTTGTTAACGCCTAATCACTATAGTTAACTAATTTAAATTTAAGAAACTATGTTAAGCCATTAGGATAGATAAAATTTTAACCTATAAATTATAATTAACTTTTGAAGTAAGCAATGCAATTTCTATCTTAAACTGATGTAGTAGGATATTGTTCTATTTATCAAATGATGTAGTTATTCAGATAGTTATGCACCATCTTTACTGCAAAAAACCCAAGTAATAAAAAATAATTTGAAACTTCTACCTGCATACGGTATACTATAGATAGATTTATAAAGAAAAGAGTATACAAAGAAAACATCTCTAATGATTGTGATGTTTATTCACTTAGAAAATGGAATGCTTACCAAAAATACTAGTATTCTTTTTCACAAGAAAATTAGAAACTAAGGAGATAGATTTAAGAAGAAACAGTTTTGTCACATTTCAAACTGAAAAATTATTTTTATATATACTTATGAGTACACATTACAATGTGTTAAAGTTGAAATAACACATGGGGATCAATGTTTGAGATGAATTTTGTGCAAGATTACAGAAGTTTCTATGGCAAAAATTCCTTTCAAAAACAAAGAAAATTTGACTATGTTAGTTTCTAGACATGCAATACTTCCAACTTTCATGTCTCTATGACCACTTCATGAGCCATTTTACATCCTAAGCAGGAACTGCATTTGTGAAAAATGATAGTATGTATGTATGTTCAAAATAAATACAAATATCAGGACACTAAATAAATTACTGAAGATATTTTTCAAAGAAAGAATGTTTACTATCTAGAAATGATTTGCTTACAAGACCACCTAATTTCTTTTTAATTCTGAGAGAGAAGTTATGATTACTAAAATTGATGATGATGATGAAAATGAAGATGGTGATTTATTTTAATCTACTAGTATGGGAAATGAAGAATTTATGTCTACTGATTAGTTCATTCTCCCCTCTAAACAGATGACATGATGACATCTGAATAAGACATCTCCATCTTGATCTGAGTTCTGGTCCCTTACCCTAAACATTTAGGGAACATAGCATTATACATTCAGAGTTTTAAAGCATTTTAGCAACCATCTAGTACAAACCCTTGTTCTAAAGATGAGGTAGGAGGTCCAGTATTGTTCACTGATTTTTCTACAAGGACAAAGCTAACAATTGGTATGGTTGGGATGAAACCCAATCATTTAATCAATAAACATCTACTGAGTACCTACTATGTAGCAGGCACTGTACTAAGTGCTGGAGATACAAAAAGAGGCAAAAGACAGTCCCCCTGCCCTCAAGAAGCTTACAATCTAATTAGAGAGATAACAATATACAAACACATATAAAGCAAGCTATATGCAGGTTAAACAGGAAGTAATTAACAGAGGAAAGGCACTAGATTTAAGAGGTGTTGGGGAAAGCTTCCATTAAAAGACTGGATTTTAGCTGGGATTTAAAGGAAGCTAGGGAAATTAGTAGACAGAAATGAAAATGTTCCAGGCATGAGGCAACCAGAGAGGAAGCAGGTCATCTGACTACAAATCCAACAGACTTTCCCATGCACTTTACATTCTACCTGAATATCCCAGATTATCTCAAATTCAAAATATTACAAGAATAGCTTATCCTCCACTTCACCCTCACTTCACTCTTTCTTTGGTGACATTACCATTTACTTAGCTTCCCACCTTTAAATTCTTGGAGTTTCAATAGAATATTTCCTTTCTCCCCCACTTTTTTTTTTTTTTTTGCTTTTTGGAGGGCAATTGGGGTTAAGTAACTTGCCCAAGGTCACAGGGCTAGGTTTTTGTTTGTGTGTGTTAAGTGTCTGAGGCCGGATCCAAACTCAGGTCCTTCTGACTCCAGGGCTAGTGCACTACTCACTGTGCCACCTAGCCGCTCCTCTCCCCCACTTCTTATAAATAATAAATTACCATGACCTGGGAAATTCTCCCTATATCTCATCTGATCCCTCTCCTCTCTTTTTTGTGGTAATCAATTGCTTAATAAGTAGTTTGAACTCTTTTGCATGGCATTTAAGGGCCACCATAATATGATGGCATCCTATCCTTGTATTTCCCCATCATATGGCTAGTGCTCTAGCAAACAGTCTATTTTTCCACTTTTTATCCTTTTATGTTGTGTTCCTTTTTATTGAAATACCTCCTCCTTCCCTATAAGAATAAAGCTTCTTGATGGCAAGGACTGTTTTTGGTTTTTCTTTGTATTTCTAGTACTTAGCACAGTGCTTGGCATATATTAAGCACTTAACAAATGTTTACTGATTAACTGATTGGAAAATTCCTATATAGATCTTAAAACAAAATTCAAATGGCATCTAAACTTATACTGCTATCTAAAGTCATGATTAACACCATTTCCCTTGGTCTCCCCTCTGAATACAGGACTGGAGAGCAGAGTATCAAATTACTTTCAAAGCCCTCCTTTATAGATGGCAGACACTAGAATTTCCACTCATTACAATCTGCTTCTGCTCCAGTATCTGATCTCAATTTCATAGAACAAGAAATTAGAAATGGAGCATCTCTAGGAACCAACATAGTAGGATATTTTTTTTTCCTTAAAGAATTTTTGCCATGGAAACTTCTCTCCTCACTCTCACCCCCCATAGCTTTTCCTGCCTCCTTTTGTGTGCTGTCTCCCTCTATTAGATTATAAACTCCTTGAGGGCAGGGGTTGCTTTTCTTTCAACCAAATGTATCCCCAGTGCTTAGCACAGTAACTGGTATATAGTAGGTACTTAATAAATGTTTATAGATTTGGACTGAATCTTATCCAGACAACTCATTTACCAGCCCACCCCTACCACAGTAACAAACTGTTCCCCTTGGATCTTACACAGCAGCTTCTTCTGTACTTTTTTTTTTTTTAAAGCAATTGGGGTTAAGTAACTTGCTCAAGGTTACACGGCTAGTCATTATTTATGCGTGGGTGCTCATTTTCTGAGGCCGGATCTGATCTCGGGTCATCCCAACTCCGAGGCTGGCACTCTTACTCACTGCGCCACCTAGCCGCCCCTTTAGGGCAATTGGGGTTAAGTAACTTGCCCAAGGTTACATGGCTAGGTTTTTGTTTGTGTGGATTAAGTGTCTGAGGCCAGCTCAGATCTCAGATCCTTCTGACTCCAGGGCTGGCGCTCTATTCACTGCGCCACCTAGCCGCCCCTGTACTTTTTTAATATGCTTAATATACATCACTATTATGGGAGCTCTTTCTCACCACATAGGAAGCTTAATCAGGACAAGGACCATGTTTTATTGAAACCATTTTTGCCATACTACTTAACAGTGTTTTGTACACACAACATACACACAAAATATATGTTCTCTCATTAATTAAATTGAATTGGTAAATAAAATGTTTCATTTATCTCTAGTGTTTGGCAGTATATAACTTTATTTCCTTTTTTACTTTAATAATGTACTTCACAACCTCTCTAGGTCAAGTAACTTCTTCCTGAGTTGCTTTGGCTAAAAAAAAAATCATCACCTAGGAACCTCTGGGTGATTGAATTCTTCTGGCAAAAATTTATAGTATCAAGAGTAAAGGGCTTAGAGATAGAAGATCTTGATTCGAATTCTGGGATAACTGATTCATGAATCCATGGGCCAATAAGTGAATTTCTCACAGTTTCTCCAACAATAGAATGGAGATTTCAACTGCTCACCCTCACATGACTATAAAAAAGAAGTGCTTTGTAAAACCTGAATTCCCAAATTTATGTGTTTATGTATACTCATGATTAACATTAAAGCCTTATACAGTTATCCCTTTAACACAGTGACTTTCCCCATCATGGTTTCTATATATTACCAGTGAGCATAAGAAATTACATGGGAATTTTGGGGGAGCTTTGCAAAAGCCACAGATGCTATGCAAAGGTTATCAGACGATACAGAGCCTGTGACCAAATAATCCAAATGTTACAATAAGGTACTATAAACACCCCATAAAAAAGACAAAAATCAGACTTCTCCTTTGGTACAAAGGGAAGGCCAAAACATTTTACAGGAATTTTCCTGTAACAGTGGACAGTACCATGCCCCTAACTCATGCCATGTGAAAGGGATAACTGTATAATTATTATTATTTTCCCCGACTGCACTGCTTATAACTTACCATTAACCTTCTTCACTTGTTGTTTTACAAACAAGCTTATAAACTAACTCAGTGATGATTTTGATAGCCATGTTTCTTCATTTGTTGAGTCAGATATCTGCTGACTAAGGCCCATTTTGAGAATATTTTGCTGTCTTTGATTTGGCAGTTAACTTACACTGCTTAAATTTTTGGATGAAATTATTATAGTTGGTGGTGGTCAAGTTCTGTTGCACATTTCTCATTTTTAGTTTTAATTATTATTTATTTAAATGATTCATGGTTAAGTTTGTAGGAGAGATACATTTTAAATAAAAGTAATCCCCACTGTGATGGAGATCTAGCTCAAAATCCAGACTGAGGAGATATTCCATGTAAATAGCAAGACACCATATTGTTTCAAATCTCAGAACACTGAAGAGGCTCCTGGAAGACACATGATATTATTCAAAGAAATTCAGTCTGACCACCTACATAGAAAGACCCAATGGATGATTCATAGCTATTGCTCAGGTTTCAAAATGCATGTGCATGGACACTTTACTGAATTTGTCTAGTACCATGTATATCTGGGAAGAATAGAGGGACAAAGAGTAAGGTTCAGAGTTTAAGGTTCAGCAGGATTGATTTTAGGAAACTACAGAGCTCTTTTACTAACTTGAAGTTTCCCATTAAAGCAAGGTTCACCATTTCAATACTAACATTTTATAAGTGTTCTTAAATGGTAACAAGAAAAAATTAAAAGTTATTAGAAAGATGCCAAAGGAGAAGACTGTAATGAACCCGGCACATATGATCAACAAAAACCATAAGAAAAGAACATGAGTAAAGGTGTCATCAAGGAATTATATGAAAAGAAGAGAAGACAAGCTGGCATATGGCACCTCGATAAAACAACAACTCGATAAAGAGCTGGAGACTCTATTATGATTCTTATTAGGTCATGAGAAAGCAAGGGGGTCTCCAGCATGTTGGGTTGACTCCTGTTGTGAACTTTTAGAATGTCATGTATAAGAGTTGCACAAGTTGGGCAGGAATAGATTTCTTGAGATCTTTGCTATAAGGAGGCAATCCTCAAATCAATGAGCTCACGGTTCTATTTTGATACATTTGTTGATGTTGTTATCACAATTATTATACACTCTGTCCACAATTATTATACACTCAGGCCCATGATTTTCCAGGGAAGTAGTTGTATGAGAACATATGAGAACAGAATGCTCTGGGGGCATATTAGATGACTCAGTGTCCCCACCTATACGTGATAAGCCACCAAAATGGGACTTGAGTCTAATAAAAAAATATCAAAATGAAATAGGTCACAGGAAAGACTGGTGTTAGCAACAGCCTTTGTCAATTTTGCTTGCCTTATGAAGTTTGTGGCAAAGTTCACTCTTAGAAAATTGTCATTGCTTATGTATTTTAGCAAAGAAATTACTCTGCTGTTTTCATCATTTTAAGTAATGTCTCAGTATTCCAATATTTGATTTTCATAGTAGAATAGCAAATTTTATTTTCGTTTCAACTACACATTATAAACCCCAATTATTCCAGTAATATTTACTACTTATTAATTCATTATATAAATAATTTCAGTTATGAATATCAATTTAAGTATTTAGAGAAGGTTTGTATTTTTCCTTCCTTTTATGCATAACATTTATAAACTATAGTTTATCAGATGATATCAAATATTTCTATTTGGATTCAGTGGTCTCCTCTCTTTCTATGTCTCTGTGTCTATCTCTCTGTCTGTCTTTGTCTTTCTCTCTCCTCCATCCATTTTACTCCTTTCCCCCTTCCCCAACCCTAAAGTATGAAAAAAAAAAACAAAAACAAAACTACCATTGCAGTGGGGAGGTTGATCGGAAGATAATCAATATGAGTTCCCACTCATCCACATACTGAGAATATAGGGCATAAAGCTTTGTCAGAGAGCGGGAACTTTTCATGCACCTGGATATTATGTACACTAGACCCTTACTCAATGACACTGGGAACTCCCGATTGGTCCCAGTATCTCAAGTTATATGGAAAATGATTAGTGGCTCATACTTAGGAGAAATGAGCTCTTGTCAGAGAAATTCCTTCCCTCCAATTTTCAAGGTACAGAAAGTGCTTAAAAAAAGTCCCAAGGGACACAGTCATTTCCAAAGCTCCTTTTATAGAGTACAGAAAAGGGAGGTTCCTTGACAAGAATCCATTTCCCCTGATTTTCAGTCACCAGACTGGAGCTCATTGTGTCAATCCAGTCCCAGTTCAGTTAATCCTGATCATCTCTGCTAAACCAAAAATCAAAATATCAATAAATGACTCTCTATAATGATCCTAAATTTACTTGAGAGTTAGACCTAATTTCCCATCAAAAGAGAAGGCTTTGAGTCTTGTAAAACTGGTTTAAAATATTATTAAGGCAAAAACTATTTCTTTGAGGACTAGTTTTCTCTGTTTTTCATTTAGTTTCAACTAAATAGTTTAATTGCACAATGAAATAAAACTTGGAAAATTATATGATAAAATGTAAATGATTCAATGATTTCAAATATCTATACACTGCTACCCTCAATTTCACATAATATTGAATCACATATAAAAACAGTACATCTTAATGATTCGAAAACAGAAGAGTGAAAAACGAGTTATAATAAATAAGGGAGGCGACACACTAGAGTGAACAGGCGCTAGACTTGTGGAGCAGACCTGGGTTCAAGTCCTACCACTGAAACTTACTGTGTAACCATGGACAAGACTATTAATGCTGAAGTGTTCCAGACAAATCTCTTACAGGTTAAGTTGTCAGTCAACACAAATAGAAAGAGCTTCCCATCAAGACTTGCCCACAATGGTGAAATAAAAGCTGGATACAAACTCCTCTTCCATCCTCCTCCCACCCCAACCAAAATGAAATTACACTGTAAGGGTATAAACTAATACAGCTTCATATACATTTTTCAAATATCACAATAGGAACTATTCTTTCCTTATAGCATTGATACTTCAAGTTCATTTTAACACAGACTTCACTATAATTTTCAAGACTACTATAAGCAAATACAGTAGCTTCACAAAAATTAATTGATAGTAATGGTAAACATTTTTAATTACTACATCATTTCTCAAATGCTAGTAAATGTGTACAAATAACAAAGAGATACTAACTGAAACATTTGTGTTTTGACAGAGGAAGTTGAATATTTAAAAACATGTAAAATACATCCACCTATACTCACACTGCTAATTTTGTGCAGATGATTTGCTATAAGCAAATATCCTTATGGAAAACTGTGCTGATATCTTAGAAATATTACAAAATGGAATACTGGGAGAATCATGCATAAGAAAATTTCTTGTCTTCATTTGCATTAGCAGACATTAGTATGTTTACATTGCTAAGAATATAAAGTAGTATTCTGGCTATGAATAAATGTACTATTGTCTGTCAAAATATTCCACTGACAAGGATAGAAAATGATACTCATCTTTCATAGACAGGCCCTTATTTTTAAAGTGAACACATTTGGGAAATACTGGCCTTAGATACAAAAATGTCAAAGTTAACAAACCAAGGTTCACACCTTGGAAGAATTAACCAAGAACCATGCCATCAAAATTTAAAGCTATTTACACATGCCCTGTGAGAATGAAAAACCACAAAGTTCTCACACACTTCAAGATTTCATGCTTATAAAAACTTCAAGTGACCTTGGTTACTAATCCTAATGAAAAAAAAATCCTTTTTTGGTTAACAGTTCAATCTAGAGAAAGAGAGTATTTTGAAAAGAAGAATATCATTTACACTTTGTTGAACTATACCTCTCCCCAATTTCTCTTTTAAACATTACTACCTCTTACCAGTAGGCAGCACTGTTACATCTTTTTACCTCTTACCAATGTTAATGTTATACAATGCCATCTGCAACTTATTACACATTATCTGACCTTTTCTTGCATTCTAGCCTCATTATTTTTGCTTCATACTATTTATCTCACTGATTTTCTTTTTTTCCTAAAAGCAAAATTAGAGCTAACATTCATTTGTTAGGTATGTTAAGCACTAGATGCAAAAATATAAAAAAGAAATGGGATTGTGGTGGGGATGGGGGAGAGGATTAAAGGGGTTATTATCCTGTAATTTGATAGCTTGTTGTTTTATATTTTAAAAGAGGCTGGGATGATGTATGATGAGAAAGTCATTTGACTAAATGAGTTCAGTCTTTAAAAATGTTTTTCTTATGTTTCAAGAAGAAATATTTCATGTAGAATATTTATTCAACATGAAAACAAAATTTAGAATATATAAAGACTAACACCCATCATATCATAACACTGAATCTTCTTCTTTACAAATTATGTTTATTTACTCCAGGAGGAAGAAACAGAAAAATAGTTCCCTGTTAAAACCAAAACACCCAGCCCATCAAAAAGCATGTGCAAAAATTTTTTGGGGGGTAGCTTTCCCCTAAAACTTCCCACAAAAACAATGTATCTTCCACATCTTAGTAGCACTCCACCTGACCACATAAGATTCTATCCTACTTTAAAACCAAAATTATAATTTTCTACTTCATCAAAAAGCAGTGAAACGTAAAATGGGCCAACATCAAAATATAACAAGGAAAGGAAGATAAATTAAGAGAAATTCATTGGTTTTTTCACTAACTAATCAGAGATATACCGAAAAGGACCTTTTAAGTTTAATGATACCTGCTCATTAAATGATGCTAAACACTGAAATACCACGAACAGCAGGGAATTTCAGTTTACATTAGAGAAAAAAAATAAAAGGGTAAAAATGACTGAAGTTGGTCATTTCAAGCTGATAGGGCACTTCAAATGAATAACAGAAGAATAAAAGAGACACTCTAGGTTAAATTAGGTTCTCCTATTCCATTTCTTGAAAGTGCTCAACTTCACAAATTTTATTTGAATTAACTAACCTGCTAAAATCAAAGATTTGAATAGGGGTAAAGTTAAACAAGCAACCACACTTCACAGTAGTTTACCCATTATACAACAGACGAAATCCTAATATTCAAAAGGATTTTATTTCTTAAATGCATATGTGCTCAAGTAAACATTGCAATTTCATACCTAAGGGGGAAAAATGCACCAAAATTAGGCACACTTAAAATGGAAACTAAAGAAGATTTATTTGTATTTGTTTTGCTTCTTAATATGTAAGTGGACATTTTTTCTATTTAAAACTAACAATCATATTTTTGTGTCATTTTAATAAAAGAATGAAATTTCACTGTCATCCTGATTATTTTTCATACACAAATTATATACATATTACACACATGTATACACTCACAGATTGCTTTCTCCCAAATACATTTCATAAAACATTTTAAAAATTGAATGAGCCTTTATTTCTTTTCATCGTAAAGAATACACGGCTTCTGGAAGAATATCAGCAAGCAGAACATAACACTAATTCTCCATTTTCTCATTTACAAAAGCCAACCACGATTATTTCTCCAGTTTTTATAAAACTAGTTGCCTACAATTGTAAGCAAAATTCTGAAGAAGTAATTTTTTTGGTGGATATCATTTAATGAATTTATTTCCTCTTTTAGTACCTTTCTTTCTCACCTTCATTCCAGGTAACTACACTCACAGAAAAAGGCAAAGTGGTAAAAATAATCCATCTTAAACTGTTGGTGACTATTACCTTTTCTGGCAGCACATACACTTTAAAAAGGATAGGAGAAGGGTGGGAAGTGACAGAAAGTAATGCTTAACTGAAGGAAAGAATAGTTAAATGATGGAAATAGGGGATATATTCATGTCTAGTCAGGAATCTACTAGCCAGGGTCCCCTAAGGACTTTCTACTGTCACACCTCCTTGAAAAGCACTAGTTCTTTCAGTCACCCTGGGTAATATTTTTCTTAAACATTTTTTACAGGATTTTTTTTACAGGAATTGAATTCAGTGCTTATCTGAATTAAGACTTTGGAAGGCATTATTTGCAGAAAAATTAGAACAACAAAATTTTAAAGGTAAATGAAACTTGAGGTATAATTTAGGCTAATCTGCATAATACGTGCACCTCCTTTACTATATCCCTGACAACTGGTTACCTACTTGAAATGGCAGGTGAAATGAGGAACTCACTAACATCCAAGGTAGTCAATTCCATGTTTTGGACACTTCGAATTTTTTGCATTAGACCCAAATCATTGTCCTTTTGGCTCTAATTCACATCTGTAGCCCTAGGTTCTGTTCTTTATAGCTACACAGAATTTCCAATCTCTTTCACAGGACAGTAATTCAAATATTTGAAGTCAATGATCATGCCCCCTTCTAAAGCTTCTCTTGTTTGATGTCATCATAGATACCAAAATGTTGAGGATGATTAAAAGAAAGGAGAAGTTAAACGGTGCTCTTTACCTGCTTTGGAGTGAATTCAATCAATCAATAAACATTTATCATTTAAGAATTCTTTGTACATATATGAAATTGTTGCCTGAGGTCAAAAGGTATATAAAAAGGAGGCAGGAATAATATCATCTATAAATGAATAAAAAAAAAATTGTCCTTGGCATTATGTGCTTCAGTTTCCTAATTTATAAAATGAGAGGACTAGATGGCCTCTGTCTCTTCCAGTTCTATATCTATGATCCAACGATTCTATTTGAAGATATTGTTACAATATCAGAGATGGTAGTAATCACCTAGTCCCAGCCATGGCATGTAAGTAAGTTATTCAGGATAGATAGAAGTTCTTGAAATTCCCTAGAGATGGAGGCTTCTCAATAGTCCTAGATAGTTTAAAGACAATTATACCACCTTGAGAGTCAAGGAATTCTTTCCTATATCTAAACTAAACCCCTCCTAATTAAATTTCAGTCTAGTTCAGTTGCATTGTGCAACCATAATAAGAAATGGTTAAGAATAATCTTTGTAATTTTAAAAATAATTTTAAAATCTCTCTCCACCTAGGTAAAACACATCCAGTTCATTTAACGACTCAAAAGAACCATTCACTATCTAAAAATTTCTGTCATTCTTTTGGACCTTTTTCCTGATTTCTCTATTTCCTTTCAAAGTCTAGTGAATGATTGAATAGTCTAAGAAGAGACTTTAAAAAATCAGCCAATAGATTGCTTTTAGATCTTACATATTACATCCTAAAACATTTCTGTCTTTGTGTAGAAAGTACTGGAATATGATGGGGACAGTTTTAAAAATAATACAGGGTCTTTATGTGGCTTCCTATCCTTTGCCCTCCCCTTTTGATCATTCATAAAGTAATCTAATCTCTCCTGATCCTCTTTCTAAAACTATAGGATACAAAGGAAATCTACATTTTACTAACTCATCTATCCAAATCTCAAACCAGAATCTTTAAACATAATAGGTATTCATTCATTAATCTAAGGTTGTCACAATAAAGCAAATAAATTGTCTACACCTTCACATTCTGGACTACCAAACAGTTGTTTTTTGCATTTTATTTTACTCTCAGATTACAAAGCTACATATTCTAAGGCTTGCCAGACTGAACCACAAAAGATCAGGAACGAATACATAGAAGAGCTAAGAGCTATACGCTCACTGAAAATGGATTCCTCAGATATTCAGTACTTTTTCCAGTAACAAAGATTATAAAAAATAAGGGTTCAGGCAGTAGAATGGATCTTCCTTTCCATTCCCTGCAGAGAGCAATATATGGCTTCTTTTTCTGCTAGCAGCTGTTCTAAATCTTTCTCAACAGTCCCTAAGGCCACATTCCCATCCCATTTCTCACTCTTTAAGTAGATAACCCTGTCTCCTTCTTTACAAGAAGACTGAGACTGTTGGGCTTGAGTCCCTTTCCTTACCACCACCCATCTGCTTAGTTTCACTTGACTTTTCTCATCTGCTCAGAAATTTTCTTCATGTTCAGCTCTTGTATTCTCCTCCTCCTTCCCTCTAGGTTTAGAGGTATCTCTCCTCCCTTCTATGGCTAATTTTTCTAGCTGTGATTTTAGTCCTTTCCTCTCCTGTTTCTTCCAGTGGCGTGATATATCTCTTCTGTACTGGCTCCTTATCTTCTACTCAGACATATTAGTTTCCCTCACACTTCAATGTATCAGTAAGAGGCAAGGGAATGCAAATAAACTACCACCACCATTTCAACCCCATCTCTCCTCAGATCATTTTCCATGTTTCCTGTCCACATTCATCTCTACCATCTACTTGTCCAGGACCACAAACTCAAGACTGGAAATGTCAGTGGTCCTTATTCTACCAATCCCAGTCCTATACTCAGTCCAGTCATCATTACGGGAAGCAGTCCTTATGGAGATGCTGCTTGGCAATTGCTTCTGCATGTGCTAAAGTCACAAACTTAGGACCTAAAAAAAGAAAGTTCTAGCCCCCAAAGGCCTTGGCATGGCCAAGGGGTTAAATATAAAAAACTGGTTATTTTTCTTTGACAAATGACACTAAAGATTATATGTTATCGCTTGCTTTGCCACTGCACTCTAAAGAATATCTGATTTGCAGCCGAAACCATCTATATGTGCTGTCTCCCTCATTAGAGAGTGAGTTTCCTGAGAGCAGGGAATTTCTTTATTTTGAAATTGTATAACCAACAGTTAGCACAATACTTTGTATATATAATAAGTGATTTGTTTTTCCATTTATTTAATCTGAGATCTCATTGTCTTATAATCCTTTCCAATGAATGTTGCAAGATGCAATTTCTCCACAACTTTTCACTTTGTGAAATCCTTTAACATGTTTTTCCTCCAAAGATCTTCCATATGGGAATTATATAATGAGAACTCCTTTTAATTTTTTGAATAGTTTCTCTAAAAAATTGTAGCAGACTGTCAAGTCCATTATATATTCATCATATTTTATTACTGATATTCCTGTTTCTGATACATATTCTTGATTAGGCCAATTATTTCTTATTTTCAAGTCATCAAACATCCATGAGTCTTTCTTTGATTTTTTATATCACCTTTAATTTTTATTCTTCTGAGGTCATGGATCAATTCTATTCAATCCAATTCCATTTTATGCAAATATTTATTATGCGCTAGATGCTACATATTAGAAGACAAAAGCAAAAAAAAAAAGCATTACAATCCCTATCGATGCTACTGCAGCAATAATTCTGGAAACAGAGAACCTTAGAGTCGGACTTCAAGGGGCTACCTAACCTAACTCACATATCAACCTTAATCCCTCCCTATAACATTTCTCAGGATAAACCATTCTATTTTTTGTTATTTCTAATTATTGGGAAGATTTTCCTTACAAAGGCCTAGGTTAGTAGCTTTACAACTTCTAGCCACCCACCACTTCCCTTAGTTTTGATTCTGTGTATTTAACCTTGAAAGGAAAAATTCTTGAAGCTCCATTTACATCCTAACTCCAGGTTTTTCTAGGTGACACATATTCATTTCCTTCAGTCATTTCTCACATTTCATGAACTTGCAGCCCTTATGCATTCTAGTTGCCCTCCTTTAGACATTTTTCAATCAATGTAAACAACAGTCTTTCAAAAAGGGGACAACATAGCAAAATTGGAAGAATGATGACCTTGAGGTGTTAAGCCTAGAGACAGGAAACCTGAATTCAAATCCAAGATCTGACATTTATTCCTGTGCAATCTCAGGTAAATCATTTAACCTCTTTGGACCTCAGTTTCCTTATCTATAAAATGAGGAATCTTGTCCCTAAGGTCCCTTCCAACTCTATGTTTATGATTCCTAAAATATAACTAACTGCTCAAAGTATTCGAGCAGTACTGAAAATAAGAAACACAAACTATCAATAGCTACATGGGAAATACCATAAATATGCAAATATATATTAATGTATAAAGAGATAAAT
This sequence comes from Gymnobelideus leadbeateri, assembly GCA_011680675.1. Lineage (NCBI taxonomy): Eukaryota > Metazoa > Chordata > Mammalia > Diprotodontia > Petauridae > Gymnobelideus > Gymnobelideus leadbeateri. The sequence goes on from WOXC01009654.1 coordinate 203,280, forward strand.
TATATTATAAATCACTAATAATCAGACAAATATTCAGACTTCACACATTATGCAAGTAAAGGGAATTGGATGGGATAGGAGAACACAGACATATTAATTCACTGCTGATTTAGATGTGAATTTGTTCAACTGTTCTAGAAAAGAATTTTGAATTATGGAAAAGTTACTAAATTATTCATGCCCTTTGACCCAGATATTCAACCATAGGAATCCGATTCTAATTAGGTTACAAGACAATTTTAATCAAATGTGCAGATGGCACAAATAAAGACTATATTTACCAAAATGTTTGGAGTAACATGTTTAATAACAAGAAAAAAGAACTAAAATGTGTCCAATGATTGAGAAATAACTGTACAAATTATAATACATAACTGAAGAAGACAAATAATGTCCTGATTTGGGGGGAGGGGAGAAAGGAGGAAAGAAGACAGAACCTGAACACTACAGACCAGTGAGTTTTATTTTATTTCTGGAAATTTTCTAGAACACATTAAATGGGTATCTGTGAAGATCTAGAAAAGAAAGCAGTGATACAAAGACCTAACTTGGTTTCACCAAGGACAAGTCATAATGAACCAACTTTATTTCTGTCCCCCTATTTTTTGATGTACAAACTAGATTGGTAGATATTGAACTAATATGGTTTCATTTTAGAAAGGCCTCTAACAAAGTCTTTCAAGTGGGTTGAGAACTGGTTAAAATGACTGCAGCAAAAAGTACTCCAATGGTAGTAGTAGTCTTTCAAGTCAACTTGAAAAGAGGTCTTCAGTAAATTGCCCCTAGAGATAGGTGTTTGGCTCTGTGCTATTTAATGTTTTAATAAGTTAATTGGATAAAGGCACAAATGGGAATTTTAATCGAATGTGCAGATGACACAAGACTGGGAGAAACAGTTAATACAATGACAATCAGGCAATAAAAAGATCTTAATGGGACAGAGAACTGGGCTGAAACTAATAAGATGAATTTCAATACACAAAAATGCAAAGTCTTATACTTGGGTTAAAAAATCACCTTCATAAGTAGAAAAAGGAAATGAATAATTGTTAGAAAGCAAATTGTATGGAAGCATTCTGGGGACTTGACTGGACTTTAACCTTAGTATGAGTCAGCAGTGTATTATGGCAGCAACTAAAGCAAGTTAAATCTTAGGTTGAATTAAGAGGGGCATAATGTTCAGTACTAAAGAAGAAAGTACTGTCCTGGTCAAAACACATCTGCAATACTGTGTTCAGTTCTGGATGCCACATTGTAGAAAGGATAGCTAGATAGTATCCAGAGGAAGGAAATGAGTACACTGAAGGGCCTTGAGTTCATGCCTTATAAGGATTTGGTTGAAGTAACTATGAGTGCTTAACCTGCATAAGAAAGAAATTGGGAAGAACAATGGTTCTCAAGTTTCTGAAGTTGTCAGAGGGAAAAGAGATAGATTGTACTAGTTCTGTTTGATCCTGGAGGGTAAAACTAGACAGATCATGTAGACATTTGCAAAAAGGCAAATTTAAGCTGGAAAGAAGGAAAAAACTTCCTGACAATAATAGTTCTACAAAAAAAGAAAGGGTCATATCAGGAAATAGTTCCATGTCTATGGTGTGTCTTCAAGCAAAATTCAGATGACTGCTGTAAGGAATGTTTTAAAGAGGATTCTTTTTCAGGTATGAGTTGGAGTAGATGCCCTCTAAGGTTCCTTATGACTATGAGAGTCTCTAAGGTAACATTACTATACTATAAAGAATGACAAGGGGGGCAGCTAGGTGGCACAGTGAGTAGAGTGTCGGCCCTGGAGTCAGAAGGACCAGAGTTCGGATGTGGCCTCAGACACTTAACACACACACAAACAAAAACCTAGCTGTGTGACACTGGGCAAGTTACTTAACCCCAATTGCCCTCCAAAAAGCAAAAATAAAATAAAATAAAATAAAATAAAATAAAGAATGACAAGAATGAATAATTCAGAGAAATTTCAGAAGTGTCTGAAAAGATGTAGAGTGAAGAAAGCAAAAATAAAAGAACAATATGACTGTAATGTAAAAATCAACCTTGAGAGGTAACAAAAATTTGGTCAAATATAAAGGTCTATCTCAGGTCCACATAGCCCAAACTAAAACAAATATTCCTCCTTTCTGTTAACAGTAGATAATTGTTATTGTTATTGTTGTTTAAAGGAATATTACTTTGTTGGTGGAGAGTAGACTGGATGTTTGTTGAAGGGTCTTGTGTCAAAAAGTTAAAAAAAATCTTTTGAAATTAAAAATAAGATATTGTTTCTAAAACTAAAAGGCAATACACTCTAGATACAGTTTGATGATGGTGAAGAATAGTATGATTATCAGCTCTTGAGTTCAGTATATCATGGCTCTTTTAACTCACCCAAGAGCTATATTACCTATCTTGGCTACATACACTACTGACTTTGGCTAACTCACTCGCCTGCCTCTGATGGGGGAGCTTTATGCCTTAACTTTCCAGAATCCAGGCCTGCACACAATTTCCTCAAATCTTTCACTATGCACCTACTGAGGTACCATTCTACCCCTCTTCTTCTCTCCCTCCCTACACCACCCCTCACTTTCTAGCAATCACAGTTGCATTATATTTCCCTCATTAGGACATAAACACCTTGAAACCAGGAACTGTACTTTTTTTTTTAAGCAACTGGGATCAAGTAACTTGCTCAAGTTATTATTTATGTGTGGGTGGCCAGTCATTATTTTTGTGTAGGTGATCATTTTCTGAGGCCAGAACTGATCCAGGGTCTGGCACTCTTACTCACTGTGCCACCTACCCGCCCCTCAGAATTGTCTTGATTACTTGTATTTGTATCTCAAGAGCTTAGCAAAATGTCCCATACACAGTTAAAATTTTTAAAATATGTTATCTATTTAGAATCAATGAGCTTAAAGATCACTAAAAACTTAGATTTTTTTTCAGAAAGGAAGATTATTTTGAAAGTTATTTTAGTGGCAAGCACCCCAATATCCCCAGGGTGGCTGCCAACACGGGTTCTTAGATCTGCTTTTCTAAAGGAAAGCAACTCAAAATGGGTTAACAAGCTTACTTTAATCAATCAAACATATATTACCTAGTTCAGGGGAAAAAGGTCAGCACCCTGAACTTCAGAGTATACAGCCAGAAGTTTCAAAACAGAGAAACAGACAGATCAAGCAGACAGGCTTCCAAACTGTCCCAACATTACATCAATACCAAATCACAGTTACCAGAGAGGGAAGCATCAACATCTGGGTTTTCAAAGCCGGGGGGCTCTCAACGGCTGCCCAGAATCTCATCTGGTCACATCACACAACACTTCTCAAAGTGAGCCCCAAAGCAAAACCTCCCATCAGGGTTTATATAGCCTTCTCCTGGCTCAGAGAATGTAACAACCTTCTTGACCCACTGCCCAATCACAAAGTATCAAGGTGTGGGCTTTCCTGAAAAACAAGCCTCCACAGGCTCCAGGTGCACTTAACCTAAGGGCAGGGAAGGTTTTTAAATTTGCATTTCCATTACAGTTATATGAATGATAGCTTGGATAAAAGTAAGACTGCAAGCAGGTAAATCACTTAGGTAAATGCAACAGTTCAGTCAAGAGGGTATAAGGATTTCTAATGAAGCCCAACAGCAAAACATAAAAAGAGAAATTCCATTTAAAGTTACTGAATACATTATAAAATTGGGAGTCTAGATGCCAAAACAAACCCAGGAACTATATAAACACAATTACAAAATACTTTTCACATAAATAAAGCCAGATCTAAATAACTGGAAAAACATCAGTTGCTCATGGTTAGATCGAGTTAATATAATAAAAATGACAATTTTACCTAAATCAATTTACCTATTTAGTGCCATACCAATCAATCCACCAAAAATTATTTTATAGAGCTAGAAAAAATAGTAACAAAAGTATTCTGGAAGAACAAAAGGTCCAGAATATCAAGGGAATTAATGAAAAGAAATGCTAGGAAAGGTGGTCTAGCCATACCAGATTTTAAACTGTATTATAAAGCAGCAATCATCAAAACTATTTGGTACTGGCTGAGGAACAGAGTAGTGGATCAGTGGAACAGATGAGGTATACAAGACAGTATACAAGACATGACTCTAGTAATCTACTTTTTGACAAACCCAAAGACTCCAGCTTCTGGAATAAGAACTCACTATTTGACAAAAACTGCTGGGAAAACTAGAAAACAGTATGGCAGAAACTGGGCATAGACCAATATCTTACACTGCATAGCAAAATAAAGTCTTAAATGGGTCCACGATCTGGATATAAAGGTTAATACTGTAAATAATCTGGGAGAGCAAGAAATAGTTTACCTGTCAGACTTATGGAGAAGGGAAGAATTTATGACCAAACAAGAGATAGAGCATTACAAAATGCAAAATGGATTAACTCTGATTACATTAAATTGAAAAGGTTTTGTACAAAGTCAATGTAATCAAGATTAGGAGGGAAGCAGAAAATTGTGAATTTTTACAACCAGTGTCTCTGATGAAGGCATCATTTCTAAAATATACTGAGAACTGTCAAATATATAAGAAATACAAGTCATTCCCCAATTGATAAATGGTCAAAGGATATGAACAGGCAGTTTTTACAGGAAGAAATTAAAGAAATCTATAATCATATGAAAAATGCTCTAAATCACTATTGATTAGAGAAATGCAAATCAAAACTACTCTGAGGTACCACATTTCACCTGTCAGATTGGCTAACATGAAAAAACAGGAAAATGATAAAACTGGAAAAGATGTGGAAAAATTGGAACACTAATACATTGCTGGTGGAGTTGTGAACTGATCCAACCATTCTGGAGAGCAATCTGGAACTATGCCCAAAGAGCTATAAGTAATTTCATATCCTTTGACCCAGCAATACCACTTCTAGGGCTGTATCCCAAAGAGATCATGTAAGTGGGAAAAGGACCCCTATATACAAGAATATTTATAGCAGTTCTTTTTGTGGTGGCAAAGAACTGGAAATCAAGAGGATGCCCATCAATTGAGGAATGTTTAAACAAGTTGTGGTATATGAATGTAATGGAATCCTATTTTGTTATAAGAAATGAGGAGCAGATGAATTTCATAATAACCTGGAGAGACTTATATAAACTGATGCTGAGTGAGAGAAGCAGAACCAGAACACTGTATATAATTACAGACACATTGTATCTGTGATGATTAATTTCAATAGACTGGGCTCCTCTCAGGAATGTGAGGCTATAAGACATACCAAAAGACTCATGATAGAAAGGGCTAGCCACATCCAGAGAAAGAATTATGGAGTCTGAATGCAGATGGAAGCAAACTACTTGCTCTCTTTCTTTTTTGTTTTGTTCCTTCTTCCTCATTATTCATTCCATTGGTTACAATCCTTCTTTATAACCTGACTAATACTTAATGTGAAGGTATTTGTAGAACCTATACTGGATTACATGCCACCATAGGTGGGGATGGGGGGAAAAGAGAGAGGGAGAGAAAATTTGGAACTAAAAACTTGTGGAATTGAATGTTGAAAACTAAAAGCAAATATATATACATACACATATGTATATATATTTATATATATATTTTTAAAAGGGTATAAGGGTAGTGAATATTTGAGCAGATAGGAACAAGTAGATGCAAGAGATGAAAGGAAATCAATAAGATTTGGAAACTGGCTATAGAATGATAGTAGATGCAAGAGTCACAAAGGTCTCTGAAGGAGATTAGAAGAATTCCAAGTTTGGAAGAGGGGCATATTTATGTTGAGAATTCTGTTTTGTACATTTTGAATTTGAGATGTTCATGACATTCTAGTTGGAGGTCAATAGACATCATTACTACACGGGAAAGAAGGCATGGAGTTTAGGAAAGGTATTAAGGTTGAATATTCAAGCTGTCCCAAAAATTTTAGTGCAATTTCAAGTTATTACACTGAGTTTTTGGATACACCACATGAGATAATGAAAAGTAAAAATGTAGAGAGAGAAGGACTTTAGAGAACACCACTTGCTAAAGGTCATGGAATGGATGAAATATCTAGCAAAGGAGACTAGAAGGCTAGTCCCAAAGAGAACCTATAGAACAGAATGTTAACATGCAAAAGAGAAGAAAATATTCAGGTAGGGGTGTGTGCCTCTGTGTGTGTGTGTGTGTGTGTAGGTATGGGGGTAATGCAAAGTGTGAAAACTGAAAACAGATCAAGTGGAGAGACTGAGAAAAGGTTGTTAAATCGAACACAGATCACATCTGATCTTGTAGAGAGCAATTTTAGTCAAGTGGTAAGGTAAGGGTTCAGACTGAAAAGGATTAAGAATCAACTGAGAGATGAGAAAAGGAAGGCAACTAGTATAAATAACTTTTTCTAGGACTTTGGTTTTAAAGAGAGAGACAGAGAGAAAAAAGAGAGAGAGACAGAGAGACAGAGAAAGAGAGAGCCAGAGACAGGCGGGGGAGGGGGAAGGGAGATAGGATAATACCATTAAGAAACGGCAAGGTCACATTAAAAACTGTAAGGAAACAGGTAGATTTGGGTATATTTGTACAATGTAGAATGTAGGAAAGGATCTCGGTGTTAGAGAATTGAATAGACAGAGACAGAAAGGGATGTGGGGTGGGCAAGGGAGAGTGAAAATATGCTCAAAGGGACAAACTCTGGTAATCAACCAACAAGCATGTACCAGATGTTGGGGGTACAAATACAAAGAATGATGAAACATGTTTTACTCTCAGAAGACATAGGTGAGCTGTGATCAAGGAGACAGATAAAAGGACCTTGGCAATGAGAAAGTCCATCTTTTCCTTAGATTACAGAAAAATGGAAAGAAGAGAAGATGTTGCATAAGGGTTTTCAGTTGGTCTGTTAATCAACTAGCATTCCTTAAGGGCCTAATATGCTAAGTACTGTGAAATCAAAGACAGGAAAAAAGCAAACAGTCCCCATTCTCATGGAGCTCACAGTATAATGGGGATAAAACATGCAAACAACTGTGATACAAACAGGATAAATTGGGTGTCTAGATTAGGGTAAGAGGTACAACTCATGGCTGCTGATCTCAATTTTTTTTTAAATACTGGAGGTAAGGTCCTCTGATGAGAAGGCTGAGACAGAAGGACATTTAGATTAGATAGAGATAGAAGGGTCTTTAAGACAGAAGGACTTGAAACAACTGCTAGGAAGAATGTATTAGAAAGTCAATTATGGAAAAATAAAAGGTTATTATTAAGCAATGAGGGCTCAGATGAGGGAAGATAACATTAATCTGAAGTGAATCAAGTTAACAGTTGTGTGTCTCTAAACAGTTCTGTTCTGCAGCAGAAAAATAACAGCAGGGAACATTTATGATGGGTGTGACCCAGAATTGGAGTTGATTCCCTGAAAGAAAGAAAGAATGAAGCCAGATCAAAGGGAAAGAATGGAAATATATGAAGGTGTGGAGGCATTCAAAGTCTTGGTAAAAAAGGACTAGGGCAGAGGGTTCTTATATGATGTAAATTTGCATTATGCAAATTTTACTTAAGAAATTCTGAAAGAAGTCTGAATTCCAAAAAAATACCTATTAAAGTTAGCTGAAAGCTAAGTGAAAGCAAAAGAACTGATGTGGAGAGACCACCACCACCCCAACTGCCATCAGACCTCTGGCTTAAGACATCTGGTACCTAGAGAGACCTTTGCCCCCTCTATCTCCATCCACCCACCCTCTGTAGCATTCTGCTTTATATCTATATTCTCTCTAGTCTGGCTCAGCTACTACATGTTTGTCTCCCACCCCGCATGTCACTTTTTCTTTCTTGTCTGTATCTGGTCCCCATTTGTCTGGCCCCTCCCCCGATGATGTTCCTCTCCTTGGTTCCAGTTAGCTCCATTTCCCTTTCCTACCTCCTTCCCTTCCTTATGTCCACAGGCAAATTTGCATTATGTAAAAATCTCTTTACTTGAAGGTCTGCTGAATCTCCACTTACTTAGTGCAAGGACTGTCTATATGGCATTATAGGGGGGTTGTGATTATAGGGGGAATTTTAATATTTAGGTGTTCTAGTTATATAAATAAGGGTCCTATTGGAGTGAGTAGTTGGAGATCATTCCAAGTACTGAACAATTTCCCAAATGTAATCCAACCAAATCTCTTCCTCCTATTTATTCTGGGTAAATTCCTGGCCCATCTTTAATGCCTACTCAAAATATATATGATGATAACCTAAATTTAATAGGCTGCCCATTCGAAAGCATGCAATTATAGGAACAATATCTATTTTTTCCAACTGTGGGGAGGGGGTAAGGGGAAGGCTAATCTCTTTTGAATATCCATGGATTTCATTAAAGAGGACCTGCTGCAGCATTCCTAGACTTGATAAAATCACCATAATGTCACACTCAAGCAGGAGCACTCAGGGAGCCTCACATTCTAAAGATAATCATTCTCTATTTACTTCTACAAGATCAGCATCAATCAATCACTCATTCATTCACTACACAAGAGTTTCTTAAAACTAACTAACTAGATTTTCTAGGCTCCCAGTTAACAGAAAGTACATCCTGAAGAGGCTTGCATTTTATTGAAGGAGAAAACAGCTACACAGATAAATATGTACAAAACATACAGAGAATGAAAACAAGGTAGTTTGGGAAGAATGGTACATTTCTGGTATAAGATAGCTGATTTACGTCTAGAGAATATATAATCTCATTAGTTCTTGTTGATTTCTTCATAGCATTTGACTCCTATTATTAATTGGAATTAATAATTCTTATTAATCAGGAAATCCTGATTGTATTAGCCAAAGGTGTTCTTCTTCCTCCTTTAGAAGTTAACGCGTCCGGGGCGGCTAGGTGTCGCAGTGAGTAGGGCATCCTGAGTTCGGATCCGGCCTCAGACACTTAATGCACACACACAAAAAAACCCAAAAACCTAGCCGTGTGACCTTGAGCAAGTTACTTAACCCCAATTGCCCTCCAAAAAGCAAAAAAAAAAAAAGAAGAAGAAGTTAACGTGTCCTACTCAAGAATGAGTATTCAATAGAGCCTTTTTTCATAAATATTTGTGAGGGTATCTTCTTTTCCCTACAAAACAGTAAGTTCCCAGAGGGTAGAAATCATGTTTTAAATGCCTCTGTATTCCTGATAGTGCCCTTCAGAGTGTGTGAGTGTGTGTGTGTGTGTGTATGTGTATATATGTATGTATATATGTATATATACACACACAGTATATACTTATTTGTGGAAAGAATGAGTAAACAAATGGACATTACTTCTGTGTAGAGATTCTATTAGTAGTTAGATACCTACATTCACCATCATTTTTAGCTTTTAAGGAAAATTCTAGACTATTTTATGTTAATCATAGTTAGACATGAGTACTGACTGTAACACTGTCTTCATTTAAAAAAAAATGAATGCAATTTCCTGACCAGGCATAGCTGAAATGCTTCAACTGAGGCTAATGGAGCCTGAGAATCTATGTTCAGTGACAAATTCTTTAGAACTGCCCAGCTGCCCTTCACCATGACATTCGAAATGCTGCTTCTATTTCCAATAACACTATGCTAAGAATTTGAAGACACACCTGCAGAACCTGAAAGTGAGACTTTTTTTTGTCTTGTCTTTTATTCTAATTCTATACATTTGCTTCCTCAATTTTTGAAGGAATTAGAATATAGGACATATATATGAAATGGAGAACCAGGCAAATGAGTAAAGATTAGGAGCTGGTTAGTATCTACATACTTTTTTAAAAAGTCTTGGTTTTTGCCTTAAAAAAACTTTTGATCTAATTAAGGGTGAAAGGGTAGGGGGGGAGAGTTACATAAGTTAGAAGTATCAAACTCATTGAAGGCTGCTGTATACAAAACTACAGAGTATGGCCTGAACCAAATTAAAAGCAACTAGAAAATGTTCAGCAAAATAAATCTTAAAAAAATACAATACATTATAGATAATGTCAATTTGTGGTTCTCTAAGTCAATACATAGTCCACAGTGATACGTGTCTATTTGAGTCTGACACCATTAATAAATGCAAGTACATTTTATACTCAATAAAATACGATGAAGATAAAGAGAAGATCCAGACAAAGTAATTAAAATAATTAGGAGGAAAATATCACTTTCAATTCAGGTGGATCAGAAAAAACTTCAAAGAAGGTACAACATTTGAGATAGGCCTTAAAGAAAGAGGATTTCAACAGCTGAATAATGAGGAAGGATGCCTACACCAAGTCCATTGGTTATTGTAAAAGAAATTTCATTGTTTCTATTGAGTATCTACTAGGGAAAAAAAAGAGGGACAACAAATAAACATTTTAACACACAGACCTTCAAGTGTAAATCACTGTCTAAAGTATACAGCCAGCTAGTGAAGTTAGTAAGAGGTAAACTGTGAATAGAAATTTGGCATCTACTACATGTATTTTCATACACAAAGATTAATGTATTCTTTAATATTTTTATTTTTACTATATACTTTTCATCTTTCTGATGATTAACCTGATATTAACTGATATTAACCTCCAAAGTCTAACTGTGGAAACAAGTGACTGAGCAAGTCCTAATCTTATTATAGGCTTATAATTCTTTTTTTTTAAACAAATGCTTTATTAACTTCTGTTTTACATCATTCATTTCCACCAGATTTTGAGTTACAATCATTTTCCCCCCATTATTCCCCTACCCAACCTCCCAGAATAGTAATCCCCCAAGATATCGCTTCCTCCAATCTGCTCTCTCCCATACCTTCTCCCATATCCCCATCGACTTTTCCATTAGAGGAAGGTGAGTCTTTGCATCCCAATGCCTGCACATCTTATCTCCCTATTACAAGCAAAAGAGTATTAATAATAGTATTTATATATATTTGAAACATTTAATGTTACGACCTCAAATTTCAGATCCATTTCCTTCCTCCCTTGTCACCCATTCCCTCTTGGGAGATAAGTAATTCAGTATATGTTGTACATGTCTAGCTATGCAAAACATTATCATAGTAGATATATTGTACAGGGCTGCTTATAATTCCCTCCCACTCATCCCACCCCCCACCTGGTCCATTCCCTACATGATCCTGTCCCTCTTTTATACTGGGTACTTCCAACCTCCCCTCACCCCAAGGATGCCCTCCCATCCATCATCCCTCCTCCCATCCCCCTTCCCCCTCTCCTGCTGCAGGTTGAGATATCCCATTTAGTTTGTATGTCATTTTCTCCCTGAACCAAATTCAATGTGAATGTGGTTTTGCCTTTTTAGCCTTCCTTATTCTCCCCCTCTTTTGCAACCACTTCCCCTTGCTTCTTCTGCATGGGATAGTTTACACTACCCTGTCTCTCCCCATCTCCTCTTGCCACTTTCCTCTCTCACCTCATAATTTCATCCCTTGAGTATTCTCCCTTCCCAACAAAATCAACTTATGCCCTCTATCCATATATAACTGTAACCATATACACACACATTCACATATGTATTCATATGACCACACCCCTTCTTCCATTATTTTCATAGTGAGAAAGATATCATCAGTCACAGTTATTGCTTTTCCATATAGGAATGTAAATAGTTCAACTTTGATAAGTTCCTTTGATTTCTTTTCCCTGATTACCTTCTCAGGCATCTCTTCCTTCTTGTGTCTGGATGTCAAATTTTCTATTCAGTTCTGGTTTTTTCCTCAAGAATGCTTGAAAGTCCTCTATTCCACTGAATGACCATATTTTCCCTGAAACAAAATACTCAGTTTTTCTGGGTAGGTGACCCTTGGGTTCATTCCCAGTTCTTTTGCCCTCTGGAATATCATATTCCATGCCCTTCGATCCCTCAGTGTAGAAGCTGCCAGGTCCTGGCTATTCTGATTGTGTTTCCACAATATTGAAATTGTTTCTTCCTGGCTGCTTGTAGTATTTTCTCCTTGATCTGGGGATTCTGAACCTGGCTATAATATTCCTGGGAGTTTTCTTTTGGGGATCTTTTTCAGGAGGTGATCTGTGGATTCTTTCAACCTCTATTTTGCCCTCTGGGTCTAAAACATCAGGGCAATTTTCCTTGAGAATTTCTTGAAGGATGATTTCTAGGTTCTTCCTTTGATCATGGCTTTCAGGTAGTCCAATAATTTTTAGATTGTCTCTCCTGGATCTATTTTCCAGGTCAGTGGTTTTTCCCATGAGATATTTCACATTGCCTTCTAATCTTTCATTTCTTTGGATCTGCTTAACAGCACCTTGATTTCTCATAAAGTCATTAGCTTCCATTTGCTCCAGTCTAACTCTGAAGGAATGAATCTCCTCAGTGAACTTTTGAGATTCTTTTTCCATCTGGCAAATTCGACTTTTAAGGCATTCTTCTCCTCAATGCCCTTTTGGGCCTCCTTTGCCATTTGAGCTAGTCTATTTTTTAAGGTGTTGTTTTCCTCAGTCAGGCTGTTGACCCTCATTTCATACTTTTCCTGCATCCTTCTCATTTCTCTTTCCAATTTTTCCTCCACTTCTATTATTTGATTTTTAAAGTCCTTCTTAAGGTCCTCTATGGCCTGCAACCCACTCATGGTTTCCCCTGGGCCTTTTGGAGCAGGACTTCTGACCTCACAGTCCCGCTCTATGCCCCCAAAATAGGAGTCTAGGGTTGCATTTTTCTGTTTCCTTTGCCTTGGCATGTTGCTGCTTAGTTACTTGACTTTTGGGCTTGTTGCCACACTATGGCTTTAAGGCCAGATAGAGGAATTTTCGTCCCAAACCTGTGGGGGGCAACTTCCGTTTCTGGCAAGCTGTAAACCCACCCACGACTTCCACCCTAGATCATAATCCAGATCCAGGGAGGTTAAAGCAAGAGCGATTACCCCCCCAAGACTGATCGCTGGATCTCCCTACAAATTTGCAGGCTGGGAGCGGGACCTGCCTCTGAAAACTACAAAATGGCGTTTGTCCTCAGAGGCTTCTAGCCCCCAGGGGAGGGAGCGGACGCATTCCCTAATACCAGTCCCAAAGTCCATAGGACACTAACCTCTTACTTTGTCCTAGGCAAGTCTATGTTGATAATTCTGGATTCGCCACAGCTCCTGGTGTTCTGGGGTTCCTCCAGCTGGCTGCTGGCCCTGCCGCTCTGGGGCTAAAACCTGGGCTCCTGTGGACCTGGGCTCGGCTCGGCTCCTGCACTCTGTGCGCTGCACGCTGCCAGGTCCCAGACGACTGCGCTGGTCCTTCCTGCAGGGCTGCTGGGCTGTCCTCAGCGGGAGGTTAGCTTCTCTGTGTCGTTCTGTGGGTGCTGGGGCTCCATAAGTTGTTCAGAGTCCCCTTTTACATAGTTTGGGGGGGATCTGGGTGCAGAGAGGCTTGGACGAGCTGTTCCTACTCTGCCATCTTGGCTCCGCCCCCTAGACTTATAATTCTTGATCCCAAAGAGAGGTTTAAGAAGCCACTGAATCCAAACCCCTCATTTTTCAAATGAGAAAATTGAGACCAGAAAAGTTAACTAATTTGCCCAAGTTTGCACAGTAAGCATCAGAGGAAGGATCTCAACTCAGGTCTTCTGATTTCCAAGGCAGTGCTCTTTCCTAGGAACACTCCCCATTAAATTAAACTAACATTTTGGGGGGTTCTTAAATGGTATGCCAAAGAGTGCAACCTCTGGTAATAGTATCTGTCAAATAAAATGAAATGACATTGGGTATGGATGTAGAAAGAAAAAGTACCTACAATGTGAAAACTTGCTAAGCCAGGAGAAGCTATAACCAGGTTGGCTATCTACCCAGAAGGAAATCTGAACTGTGATTTTACTGTGATTTTAGGCCACCATAAATCAGTGTCAAGAAGACAAGGTTACAGTTCCATCAGACTTTTTATGCTCAGATTATACCCTAAGTAGTGAGTTCAGATCTGAATGACACATTTAAGGAAGCATACCAACAAATAATTGTGTGATTATAAAAGGCTGCCCAAAATGGGGAGAGAACAGAAAATTATTTCACACAAGGATCAATTAAAGAAAATGTGGATTTTTTTAGCCTCGAGAAGGAAAAATCTAGAAGAACATGAGGAATGTCTTTGAATATTTGAAGTGCAATCATGGGAGAGGGATCCAGTATGTTTTGTTCAGTATTAGAAGGCAAAACTTAGATGATTAAGCTGAAGTGACAAAGAAGTCAGATTTTAGATTGATATAATAAAACATTTTGAATAATTAGAGCTGTCAAAAAGCTAATTAAGCTGCTTTTAGAGATAACTTCCAATCGCTGGAGGTCTTCAAATGGAGACTGAAAAAACATTTAGAAGGGTGTTTTAGAGGTGATTCCACTTCAGGTTTTGGTAAGACTACATGACCACTGAAGACCTTCCCAACTCTGAAATTCTAAAACATTATGGTCCTTTTTCATAAAAGGAGTACCCATGCCAGAGGTTCATTTATTGCAAGAGATATAGTTCTCCTATGTTTAAGCTACTGTGCTGATTTCAAGCACAAAAAAAGAGCAGAGATGCCATCTGTATAGTTTTCTTTGTTTAGCATCTATATAATAGAGCACCAGGACTGGAGGCAAGAAGGTTTGATTTCAAAAGTAGCCTCAGACACTTAACAGCTGTGTGACACCTAACAAGTCATTTAACTCTATTTGCCTCAATTTCTTCAACTGTAAAGTTGAAATCATAATAGCATTTATATCCCAGAGCTGTGAGGTTCAAATGAGATAATATTTGTTAAGCACTTATACAATGTCTGGCACATGGTAAATGCTTAAAATTCTAATTCCCATCCCTTCCCAAATTAAGGGCTAAGAATGGAAGCGAGAGTCTGAGAGGAAAGGAAAGGGAAGAAATATACCCATATTATATTTACATCTACGTGCATGCATGTGTGTTATGTATTTATAAATGTATGTGTGTGTGTATATATGTATAGTATTCACTATATGGCAGGCACTATGCTAAGAACATCATAAATATTATCTCATTTGATCTTCCCAACAACCTGGGAGGCAGGTGCTATTATTACCCTGGTTTACAGTTAAGAAAACTGAGGTAAACAGAGATGAAGTGATTTGTCCAAGGTCACAGGGCTCATAAATTTCTGAGGCTTTTAAATTCAGGTCTTCCTGACTCTAGATCCACTTTTTTTCTACTTCAAAAACATCCCATAAATTCAGAATCTCTATTTTTATATCTAGTAACTTATTATGAATCTTCAATCTGAACAAAAGATCAAATCAACTAAATTGGATAAGACCTAGCTCCAAATGGTTGGTGACCAGATAAAGATTTTATTGGCAACCAAAATCAACAGCTATTGTCAATGAAGGGATGGGAGAGTGTGCAAAATGAAGAGAGTGTGGAACCCAAGGGAAGTGTGGATATTTTGAAGAAGTAACAATGATTTTATTTTGATTCTGAGTAGTCAAAATCATAGGATCATAGATTCAACTGGAAGTGGACCTTAGAGGCAATCCAATTCAAAGCCCTCATTTTAAAGATGAAAAAACTACCATATAATAAACATTTATTAAGCACCTACTAGGCTCCCAGAATGCAAATAAGAAAAAGAGCATACTTGTCCTCACGAGCTGACAGGGGAAAACAATACACAAAAGGATGCTGAAAAATAGAGTGGGGGTGGGGAGAGTGCTTAGCTTGGGGGCAGACTAATGGCAGAGTCAAAACCAAGCAATGCACCTGATTGAAAATGAAGAGTTGGCTGAGCTTTGGGGACCTTTTTAAAGGGAGGCATTGGAAGAAGTTTTTTGCTCAGTCTTCTAATCATAGAGACAAAAGCAACTGAGGGCACAGATGAGGATGTTAATGAGGGTACTGAAGCTCAGAGTTGTTCTCTCTCTTGCCTTGACCAATGTCACAGAGCTAGTGAGCAGCAGAGACAGCATCTGAACCAGTCTTCCTGACCCTATGCCCAGTGTTCTAATAGCTATTTTTTAAAATGAACTTCTTATAATTAACTGCACACAGCTAATAGAATCTATATGCTCTCTTTAGATACTGGACAGAGTGACCTGATTTGTACTGGTTAGATGCTCACCTCTGAAAATAATTATAGGATGATTTTGAAGTTTTGTTGATTTACTATAATGCCCTTCTATGAGAGTAACTTCAGTGTAAATAGTTTCCTTATATCTTTTTGCACTGAATTATACATGGTGGAACAGAAGTAAGCCCTGGATTTGAAGCCAGAGAATTGAACTTCAAATCCTAACTCTATAACTTGCTACCTGTGTGAGTTGGGCAAGTCCCACCTTTTCTGAGCATCTGTTTCCTTACCTGTAAAGGAAGCAGGTTAGTGCAGGCAACCTTTAAAGTCCATTCCAGCTCTAGCTATAGGCTCTCTTCAGTGAAATGCTTCGTAAGTCTTTGAATAACAGCAACGTTCTACTTGGAGATGTTTTCTGGCTAAATGATGTAATTTCAAACATAGTTCCTGGGTTCACATGAAAGTTCATATCCTAATTATAAGTACTACTTCTGTGCAGATTCTGGAAGATTCTTTGAAAGTGTTAGTTGATGATGATATTAGAAGCCTATATGATGACATAAGAAGCCTCTTAAAACTCACTGCAGTTCATTTTCAAATGATTTTGATCCATCATTCTCACCCTATAGAATATGCTGTTTAAACTAGGTAACATTTGTCTTTCAGTTTGTTAGCATGATTTTTCTTGATTATTTTCTAAGAATTTCTAGTAATAAATATCATAATTTCCCCCATATTTCCTCTTCACAACAGTGCTTACAAACAGCATTGTTACTGACTCTGAAGTCATCCTTCACCTACACACTCCCTGTCATATGCCTTGAAAGTGAGGAACAAATTATATACTGTACTTTCTGGTACTGCCTTGCTTAAACAACTTAAAACTGGAGTTGAAGAAGTATAATAGATTCCACCAGTACCCCTATTCATTTGTGTCTCTTAATAATTTTACATCTTAATTGCTTTAAAGATTTTTTCCAACATTTTCCAAATGTGCAATAACTTCTTGAAACCTACATTTTTTTTGCTTTATTTTAAAATATAGAAGGAAGAAAAGGAAGTTTTGCCTACACAAATAAATGGAGTTGATATGTGGGTTTGTGAAACTTATTTTGAAAAGAATTTCTGAGTTCAAGCATTCAGATTATTTCCCTACTGTATATTTTACTTTGTAAGAAATATCTACTACATTACATTCCCGGTTGGGTATAATATAAGACTCTCTCCAACTACTACCTATGACATGTAAGACATTCCTTTATTTCCCTCCTGTGTTTTTTTTTTGGGGGGGAGGGGATTTTCATCCACATATTAAACTCCCAGCATGTAAACTCCTCCATCGATGTCAATCTGCAATTCTAACTCAGAGTCTGAGAAAGATGTCTGGAACTTCACTAACCTATCCTAACCTCTCCACACTCACAAAGTTAGTATGTAGCATGCCTTGACCCCAAAACTTCCTCTATCCATGCTTAATCTATGGATATGGCTACACAACAGGGAATAGAAAGACCTCATCAACTTTGTGTATTCTATGGGAATATTAGCTTTGTTATCAGATTTATGGAGGAAGAAAAATGATGCTGTTTAGAAACAATATGTTAAAATTCAAACCTCCCATAAGCTTCACAATCACTCTCCATTTTGCATCAGCAGCTCCACTTGCTTTGAAGTCTTATTACCAGTTTTTGATACTCAACATCTTCTCATCTCCCTTAGCTGCCTCTTACCTCAGATTAGAGGACTGAAGGTACAGTGATAAATTCCTCTGAAAGCATTCCTTCCTAGAGGGCTTGATCTGAATTTTCTAGGCAACTCCATTTTCTGCTGGCAACTTGTCTTGGTTTTGACTCCACAGAACATCAAGTCAGGTAACTCTCATCCTATTCCATTCTCTTTCTCCCTCCCTGGCCTCTGCTTCTCAGTTTCCTTTTGTATGTTCTCTTCCCACATCAGACCTTAAGCTCCCCTAGGGCAGAAACTGACTTTCTGTTTCTTATTTGTATCCCTAGCACTAAGCAAAATGATCGATACATAGTAGGTGCTTAATTAATTTGTATTGAATTCAATTAAACTCAGCTGAACTCATAACCCAATAACTTCCTCTAACAAAACATACTAACATATACAAAAGGTAATATTTTAAAAGGAAAAGAAATCCATAATAGTCTAAATTATTGTCCTTTATTCTTAAATAAAGGATTCTTAAAATCTTATGTGGCAAGGCTTACTATTTAGCTATTTTACAAAAACACAAGGTTAGACTGAAACTGTATAACCACCACTGAACAAAAAGAAAAGTTTGCCTGTCAACTAGGCTTATAGCAACATCAGCTCAGCTTTTAACTCAGCATTTGCTAAGGGAAACTAAACTGCTAAAATGCAAAGAGTGCTATTAGAGAACTTTCTGCCTCAAGTCAAATTCTAGAGTGCAATTCCGCTATAGAAGAAAGTTAAAGGGAAACCAGTAGAGCTAGGACCACCATATTCAAAACTATACACTGACCGGCAGAATATGAAGTTAATTAGAACCCCTAAACCTCAGGTTTCTTAATTTATGCATTCATTCAGTTAGTTAGCCAATTCTCAATGAATGAATGAATTTCCTTGAATACCTACCATATGAAGGACAATGTGATGGACACCAAAGATAACAATGCTAGCCAGTGAGAGAAGAACTAATGACAATGCCCTACTCTTTGTTATTAGATTATTTATAATGAATATAGAGATGAAAGACAAGAGTTGAAAACCCCACCAAATGAATCATTTAAAACAGAAGTAAGCAGTATGTTTAGAAAATAAGGGCAGACCTTTCCTATTTGTAATTTTGGAAATTACTTCATTATTTTAAATTATTTTATTATTATATTTACTACCTCATTTGTTCTCTTTTGCATAGATTAAAAAACAACATGAAACTTCTAAGCTCTAACTTCACTTGTCTGAAATACATTTCCTGCTAATTTTTTTAAGGTAACAGTAATGACAATCTTCTCCCTTTCTCACTGGATTTTATTAGGAAAATATACTAATTTTAAGAGTTCCACAGACCAGGTCTAACTGTTAAAATTTTTATGATATATATAATATTTACAAAACCCTTCTATACTCTAATGTTCTAATGGTTGACTATTAAGCATCAGAATGTAACTAAAATTATAAAGTATATTTACAGTATTATATTAGGGAGGAATGGAAAGGCACGGAGTTGATTTCTGTGCATAGGAACAGAAAGAATCTGGCATCCTTCATTATTATACTCTTTCATAACAACCTTTATTTCACTCACCATCGTGAGTGTCAAGTGAAAAAAAGAACTGCACATGTCTAGGGCCTTTCCTACCCAGGACAAAGTTTAAAAGTAACTTAGTTCCATGAAACTTTATGTTAGAAGCTGATCAGTCTCCTGCAATTTTTGGTGAAGGGAGTTTGGTATTTTTGTAACATTACAATTTATGTACGCATATATACCCACACACACATATATATGTTTATATATGGATACAGATAGAGCTATGTATATAACTTTAAAGTTTACACCAAATTAATTTTTTTCTCTTTTGTTTCCAAAGTTTACTCAAATGTTAATTCTATGAAGACACATAATTGCCATTGCAAAAGAAAAAAGACAAATAGTTAAAGTATTGCCACCTACAGGGAGAAAATGTATTTGCATTGATTTTATAAAGAAAAATATTAAAGGGAAAGATAACATTTATGATTCCTATAACCTCTTTCCCCAACTTCACTACTCATATTGATTATTCATTATCATATTATCTCTCCTACCCTCCCCAATATAAATCATTAGCAATATACAGCCTATGTTTTACTTCATTAAGAGAGTGATATCTGTCTCTCTATCAATCTGTCTAGCTCTCTGTATGTGTGTGTTTCTGCATTTTTTTGTTTGTTTGTTTTCTGCCATCTGAGGAGATGTGAGAAAGAACAGACCATGGCTAGCATGCTACCTGCCATAAAACAATGGCGGCCTTGAGCAAGTTTTATCAACAATAAAAGGACCACAATCTTTCCTCTATGCTAGTTTCTGGGGATATTACTAAAGTCCCCATCTCTTGCCTAACACCTAGAAGATTATAATCTTTTTTTTTTAATCTCCCTTGCCCCACTCCCAGGATCTAATATTTCTTGGATTGTCTGAATTCTGGACTTAAAACTGTGGATATATACAGATTATTCCAAAGTATTAGAAGTTTCAAACTATTATAAAGCTATTATATCTAAAAACTGCACTAGGCCTTTTGGGGCTATGTGTACTCGTGTGTAAAAGAGTGAGAGAGAGAGAGAGAGGCACTACATATCACTCAGGGCTTCACAATTTTAAAATTTCAGTATAAAAATTTCTTATTTTAATGATTCTTAAAATCCTATCTCAAGTAACAAAAGCTTGGCACTCTAGAAGGCTTAGTGAAACTGGACTTTAAAAAATAGCTCATCTTGAACTTTACCACACTCATATTTTGTTTTATTTCTGGCAAAGTATTAATGAAATTTTTTAACATTGGAAAAACAAGATAAATACCTTTAAAATTAAATTAAACCAAAAATTGCATCTTTCTAATACAAAGATTATTCTGATTCATCCTCAGTAGAGTATAAATTTTACTGGTTGCTACCTCTTCATCTTGGCCCCAAGTAGGCACCTCCTTTTCAGTTCCTTTATGTGGTATCTACCTACGTGAGAAGTTAAGTACCTTTAGGGTAAGGAAGGTTTTTTCCTAGTATTTCTACGCATAGTGCCTGGCACAGAATAAACACTCCATAAATTGCTCTCTCTCTCTCTCTCTCTCTCTCTCTCTCTCTCTCTCTCTCTCTCCCTCTCCCACATAGCCACTCATACAGCAGGCAACATGAACATGAACTATCTTGAGAGACAAGAGAGAGAGAAGGGAGAGAGAGGAGAGAGAGGAGAGAGAGGGAGAGAAGGGAAAGGGGAGAGAGGGGAGAGGACTGAGAAAGGGGAGAGGAGAGGGAAATAGAATCAACTTTGGAAGGCATACTTGTATGGGAAAGTCAGCTCTTCCCTATACCTGACCTTAAAAGTTTGCCTCCCTAGAGATATTTGGGAATTTCCCTTTTGATTAAATCGGGGTTTCTGTCTCTTGGTGGATGTCAGATATCTCACGACAAATGGGAAAGCTAAGTCACTCTGGGGATTGCCCAAAATATTCTAATTGGTTTAACTTAAAAAAAATAATATTTATAAATATTTTGCAAATCTTTTATTTATTTGTTTGTTTTTTGGAGGGGGGAGGATAGGGCAAGTGACTTGCCCAAGGTCACATGGCTAGCTTATTTTTGTGTCAAGTATCTGAGATCAAATCTGA
Source organism: Gymnobelideus leadbeateri (assembly GCA_011680675.1). Lineage (NCBI taxonomy): Eukaryota > Metazoa > Chordata > Mammalia > Diprotodontia > Petauridae > Gymnobelideus > Gymnobelideus leadbeateri. The sequence continues at coordinate 224,567 of WOXC01009654.1, forward strand.
ACCCAGGTCCTCCTGATTCCAGGGCTGGTGCTCTACTCACTGTGCCACCTAGCCACCCCTAATCACTTTAACTTCTATGATTTCTTTTTACCATTACCTTAAATAAACAGGTTTATGCACCATTCACAAGTTCTGATGGTTTTTTGTGTAACTGGTGGTGCTAAAGAGTCATGTTTTGAAAGGATTTTAGGCTATCCCTTCCTCTCTATGAGATAGTAAGCTAGAAACTAGCTTGAATATAAAGAGAAAAAAATCACTCCTCTAGACCACTACTATTTAAGGGGAAAACATGAACATTATTCTTTTTTTTTTTTTTTTTTTTGCTTTTGCTTTTTGGAGGGCAATTGGGGTTAAGTAACTTGCCCAAGGTCACACGGCTAGGTTTTTTTTTTTTTTTAATTTGTGTGTGCGTTAAGTGTCTGAGGCCGGATCAGAACTCAGGTCCTTCTGACTCCAGAGCCGATGCTCTACTCACTGCACCACCTAGCCGCCCCACGTTATTCTTTTCTGATAATCTCTCAAAGGAAAACAGTGTGGCCAGGCTCATGGCCCATTCTTCTGTTCCTCACTGGGCAGGAATCAAAGAATTTTTGGAGAAAGAAGATAAAATTGCCAAGATATCTCTAAAAGATATCTCCCTGAGAGACAAATTTAGGCAGCCTTTATGGATATATATATAAGCTGTATGGATAATAAACACTCCCTACAAACATTTCAGTTTACTGGTTTTCCTTGAAATCCCATGTATTTTATTTTATGCACATGCAAACATTATTCTGAGAGGGTTCAGTTCTGAGAAGATCACCATACTGCCAGTAAGTGACCATTAAAACACACAAAAAAATTGGGTGGCTAGGCAGTGCAGTGAGTAGAGCACCTGCCCTGGAGTCAGAAGGACCTGAATTCGGATCTGGCCTCCAACACACACAAACAAAAACCTAGCCATGTGACCTTGGGCAAGTTACTTAACCCCAATTGCCCTCCAAAAAGGAAAAAAAAATTAAGAATTTCTGCTTTAGAGTTTGAAGATTATCTCAGAAGAGCTGAGTATTAAGTAAGAAATTTGGAACTCAAAAAACTCTTTAGCATCTTTGTCCTTTGTATTAGCTCATGACCATTCTATGGGACATATTTTCTCAGAGTTCAATCATGGCCATGAGAGCCAATGCTTCTATTTCTATTTGCCTTGTTAACCACCTACAGTGCTCAACAATTTCAAAGCTAAGTGTGGAAGTGGCATTAAAATGGATTGAACTTGATCAATTCTATTGGTTTTAAGGGGAAAAAGGATACATGAATGTGGAGAGATAGCACTAATTCAAATTAGTACCAGAAATGGAGCTACCATATGATTAGTATTAATATGAATAATTTCCCTCCCCATTCCATAATTATACCTGTAACATCAGATGGGTTATTCAGAAAACTAAGGATAACATGATAGCAATCTTTAAACCACCAAACCCAAATCTTTATTTGCTTGTTGGACATCTCCACTTAGATAATACATTTGCACTTCAAACATCATAAAACAGCCAACAAGCATTTATTAAGCATTTCCTAATTGTCAGGCATTATATCAAGCACTAGATAGACAAAAAAGGGAAACTGCCATTAAGGAGACAATATTCAACTTACAAGACATATATGTGGAGTAGATAGAAATATGAAAGAGGAAAGTACAGAACAACAAAACCTCACCTCCTCCAAAGTGGAGGATTTCTGGTAAGGCATCACTACCCTCCCAGTCATCAGGTATCTATCCTCTGTTTCACCCTGAAGTCTTTCCTCTCTCCCTCACCTCTACCCCATATCCAAACATCTGTAGCAAAGCCTATTTCCTTCTGTATTTTCAGTGAGGTTCAGGTTCCAAGATTCAATGCAGAGAGAGGTGGGAATCTCCCTTAAAGTCACTTATATTGACAGTGGAAAGAGCGTGAGTAGCATATGGTTTAGGTCAGGCCCCTAATCACTGTCCTGGTGTTGGAAGAGGGGCAGAGAAGGGAGAGGTCTTACGGTGGAGGCAGGTTCCAGGTCCAAACCTTGTATTCTATATTCTCTACCTGGGGCTACCCAATACCTTTAGTGTCAGTCCAATGAACAACTGACATTTCTAAGGAGAAAAGTGTCAGGGCTGAGAAGTAGAGCACTACAAGACAGAACGCAGCACAAGATGGAAGTCAGCAGAGAGAAAGTGAAACAAATAAATTTTACTGAATGGAGAAACTCACAAGAAGAAGTGACAGAGAGGATGGAAGCAGGGCAGGTCTACTGGGATTAGGGTGGAATAGCATGCCCCAAACCAGGAAAAATCTTAGAAACACCAGCCAAGTATAAGAATAGCAAAGACAAGCTCCTTAGAAGGAACCAGAGGGGTGCTGGTTTTTAAACATATATTCAAAGGAGAACATTTTAAATTATGTTGTTTGACCATTTACTTAACCTTTTGTTGAAGGAACCACCATTTTTACAGGCTTCAAAATTACATAGAAGGAAAAAAAATAAAGGAGGCAGATCCAGTAGTATCAGACCTCAAACCTAATTATAAGGTGAAAACATTGCTGAAACAGAAAATGGCTAATTTTGATTATTTTAAATTAAAATTTTCTTGTATAAATAAAACCTATGCCCAAAATGGAAGGAGTGCAGAAAATTGGGGAAAAAAAACTTTCACAGACAATCTCTCAGACAGAATGGGACTGGGTCAGAATACTGCTATGGTATACGAAATGATAAGCTGGCTGATTTAGAAAAACATGGGCAGACTTGGGCTTATGAAGAAAGATGCTATTCATCTTCAGAGAAACAGACAACAAGTAGAAATAGGCATAGCACAGTTTTACATATATAAACATATATGTGTACATTTATGGACATCTATGTGTATATAGAATATATTTGTGTGTGCGTGCATGTGTGCATATCTGTTAATTGTAACTTTCTGGGAGAAGGGGAAAATAAAGTAAAAAGTGCACAGCAGAGAACAAAAGGAAAAAAAACTATAAGGAAGCAAAGAAAAGCTGGACAGCTCTGAAAACAATGCGTACTATTTATTATGTAAGTTTTCTTAAAATGGAAATTTATTGCTTTGTATTGAATCCTCTCTTATGTTCTTCTGTGTACACGTTTTTTCCTTTCCTTATTTTGTATTTAAGTCTAAAATAAATTTGAATCTTAAAACAACTTTAAAAACTAAGTAAAAGGACAAGCACTAAATAATTAAAAAGCTATTAAATGAACATGAATCACAAAATTAACAAAGAAAGCAACATTTATAACATTATACTTGTGTACAATATACTAGATACAAATATAAATACATTGCATCCAAAAAATCATGAAACTTCTATATTTGTTACGCTCCACATCAAAACATGATGATAATTTTAGAAACTAAAAATTGAAAATACCATATTTTCACTCAATTATGGTAAGTTTAAGTTCAGTAATTGGGTAAATGATGTGAGAATTGTTTTTAAATGACATCAATTACTGCATTATCTTCACAGGACCACTATAATTATTTCCATATTTTTAAATAACTGAAAAGGAATATTTTTTTATAGAAGCAATTGGGGTTAAGTAACTTGCTCAAGGTTACACAGCTAGTCATTATTTATGCGTGGGTGCTCATTTTTCTGAGGCCGAATTCGATCTCGGGTCATCCCAACTCCGAGGCCGGCGCTCTTACTCACTGTGCCACCTAGCCGCCCCAAGGAATATTTTTAAAGCATATTAAAAACAAACAATAACCAGGACACAAGAGACTTGGTATAATTCCTTACTGACCCTTCCATCCACCCATCCCCTCTAATGCAGTTACCCTTTACTTATATAAAAGCCTAATCATATGCTGACAATTGAAAATTCATTCTAATGAAAAATGACAGCATTTGAGTCAGATTATTGATGATTGATAGGAGTGCTAAATACATCAACCAATAAGTACCTATTAATTGCCTACTCTGTGCCAGGTACTATTAGTTGCCGATAATACAGAAGACTACTGTAAAGCAACCCCTGTTCTCAAGGAACTTACATTATATATGGGAAGACAGCATTAATTCATAAAAGTATATGCAAAACAAATTTATATTAAATATAGGCAAAATAAATATAAAGATTTCTGGAGGGAAAAATAATTGCAGGGGAGTCAGAAAATATCTTTTTTAGGAGGGGGTTGAGATGTGATGAAATTAGGGATTCTAAGAAACTTTGGTGAGGAGCAGGTTGTGCATTCCAGGCTGAAAGGTAGCCTATGGACACAGTGCTAGGAGACTGAGCTGAATAAAACTCTTTTCATTCATCATTATGGGTAATTACATATCAAATAAATGCTTTATGATAGGATAAATTCTACAAGGGAAAAACATTTAGACTTCAGAACATATTTTCTTATCTCTTTTACTTGGCAAAATAAAACAGCTGACTCAGAATGAATTTCTTCATCCTCTTAAAGTTAAAACGATCTCCCAAACATGATGTTTCGCTATTATTTCTTTGATATCAAAAATCTAAACAATTTATGAAAAAATAACGTCAGCATACCAGTCTAAAAATAGCACACAATTCAATATAGAACTACAGACTTTCCATTCTGGAAGTACCTTAAAGATCCTCTCTTCCCATTTCACCTAGGAAGTACTTATAATACACAGAAGAGGGTGATTTGACCAAAATAGAAGCCAGTTTCGATTTTTGGTGGAGGATTTATATAGTTCAGTGTTTAAGTAGGAGAACAGCAATATCCTTCATTCAACCAAAATCTATGTAACCAATCCCCATAGCTAAGTTGTTCATATGTTAAGTCACAAAATGATGCCAAAGAAGTAACACCCTCGAACTTACTAAATTGGAGGCTCTAATACTATTATCTTGATAGTTTGTCATCACATCCCTTCTGCTACCATAGGCAAGAATGGCCAGTTTCCCCAACTATCGATAGCCAGGTGACAACAAAGATCACTTTGCTAGGCTCAGACACCACGTTGATAAGCTAATGTTCTGTAATGAGAATACTAGACTTCTATTAGCTAAACAAATCATTATATTAGGAACAGAGCCAACATAGGCAGAATCTACTAATTTGATCATCTGTGCTGGATACTAGCCAGTTGGATGAAATGTCCCTATAGCCACTATTATGTGACTCTACTGCTAAAGAAGGACTGGCTATGTTATACCATAGGTCTATATGCTTTCTCAAGCTCTTCCAGTATAGAAAAATGAACTATGTTAGTATTACTAGGACATGATGAGATGTTTCAATTTAAGTAATTGGAAACATACAAGATATCATTAAAAGTGGTATAACAAGGTAAGGATGAATTAGACATAAGCAGATTCCTGAAGTCTTAGGTATTTCTTCCCCTTCAATGGAAGAAAAAGCTGTGAGACAAGACAGTAGATAGTACTGTGCTAGTATGCATGTGAAGGTATGCATATGTGTGCTATGTTTGATTTTCACTTCAAATTTTTTATTTTTGATAGCAAAAAACATGATATTTTAAATATTTGTGTGACTAGAGAGATATATACTGACTATGACTCTGGACAAGTCATTTATCCATTCATTCCTCTATAGAAGTGTCTAAGTTTTGTTTTTTATTTGTTTTAGGCAATCAGGGTTGAGTCACTTGCCCAGGGTCACACAGCTAGTGTCAACTGTCTGAGAGGCTAGATTTGAACTCAGATCTTCCTGATCCCAGCGTTGATGCTCTATCCACTGTGCCACCTAGCTGCTTCGTAAGAACTTTTTTTCCCAAGTTGTCATGACACTGCTCTATACTGGTTGTCCCCCCCCCCCAACTTCTCCTTTCTGTGGCTGGATTTTTATCCAGCTCATAGTTACTAATTATGGCTGTCCCCCAACACTCTGTCCTAGGTCCTCTTCTCCCTCTATACAATTTAACTCAGAGATCTCATCAGTTTCCATGGTCTCAATTATTATCTCTATTCAGAAGATGCTCAGATACTACCTCCAGTCTGGATCTCCAACTGCCTAATGGGCATCTCAGGCTATATATCCCATCAACATTTTAAGCTCAAAACATCCAGAGCTGATCTCTGTCTTTTTCCTAACCTTCCCACCCCCCTTTCTAATTTCTCTTTTACTGTTAAGGAGATCACTATCCTCCCAGTCACTCAGGCTTCTAATCCTGGGAATTACCCTTGACTCCTCATCCTCTCAGACACTACCTGCCATCCAGTCAGTTGGTAAATCCTTCCATTTCTGCCTTCATAAGAGCTCTCCTATGCACTGGCATTACCCTGTCTCTGATTTGATTACCTCAAGTTTAGATTTGCAAAAGCTTGCTGGTTGTTCTCCCTGGATCAAGTGTCTTTCTACTCCAATCCATCCTTCACTCAGCTGTCAAATTCATTTTCCTAAAGCATAGGTCTGACTAAATCACCTTCTTGTGCCTCCCTATTGTCTCTAAGATCAAATATAAAATCCTTTGTATGGCTTTTAAGGACCTACCTTACCTGGCCCCTTACTACCTTTTCAGTCTTTTTACACCTTACTCCCTTCCATATATTGCGAGATTCAGTGGACTCTTTGGTAATCACCCAGTTTGCTGTTAACGTTGATCAACTAATTCTTGATTCTATAGGGCTGGCAGCTCTTCTTCTATTCTGGATCCTCAGCCTGAGCCCTAGCCTAATTTTCTGTTACCTATCACTATCTCTGGTATTATGCTTATTTCTCTGCCTTATAATTGGAAGATATCTTCCAATTTTCCTGAGTGACTGAGTAGAAAGAAGGAGGGGCAATTTTATGTGCAACAGAAAGAGCAGGGGGCTTTGAATGGGTGGACCAGGACTCCTGTGCTGAATTCAACATTAACTTCCTAAGTAACCATAGGCAAATCATTTAGACTCATTAAGGATAGTAATACATCTACAGAATGAGGACAGTAATACTTGTATTACTTAATATTATAGATTGTTAGAAGGAGGAGGAAAGTGCTTCCCAGTTTTTTGTTACTGTTATTCTTTCAGAATTTCAATTCATATATACTACACATCACCCTAGGATGAAGAGGCTGAAAGAAATTACATTCTTCTTGCTGATCAGAAATATACCACCTACATTTGTAAAATGTATTCTCCATTTCAGACAAGTTTTTCCTTGTTAAAATAAAACCGTGAACCTGTCACCACACCTTAAAATAATACAAGTTTTTAATCTGAGTTTTTGTACAAAGAGCTCAAGTTTATTTTTTTCTTAGACTCCATATGCTAACTGTTAACCAAAGTGTATAATTTAGTACAATTATGAATTTATACTGTAAATAAAACAGGTTTCTAAAGTCATTTCAGACTAGTGAGGGCATGGCTGCAACTAAAAATAATAATTAAAAATTAAAGAAAATAATTAGCATGCCTTTCAGCTTTTAAAATCAGAAGGATGTTTTACTAACATTTTTAAAAATGGGTAAGTATTCTAGCCCTTAGGCCCAAACAATGCATCTACTTCACTAATTTCAGTGCAATGCTTATTTTTGAGAAAATCGTATATCCTACAAAATGTGCAACTAGAACTAAAAAATATTGATTTGTATATATATGTAGCAACTGACCATCATGTTTCATGAAACTCAACGTTTACACAATCAATGCAAAAACATTAATTAACTATTTTTCACTCCTATAGATCTTAGAGCAAATCCTATATAATCTCTTGTCAGGAAATGTTGTTGAAAAGATTCTTGTCTACGGATGTGTTGAATGAATAGTCTTTGAGGGTCTTTCCAAATCTCATATATTATGAACCTGGCTGTCTGTACTAACTTGAAATTTTTTATTTATTAAAAAAAAGATTATTGTGGGGCAACTAGGTGGTACAGTGAATAAAGTACCGGCCTTGGAGTCAGGAAGACCTAAGTTCAAATCTGACCTCAGTCACTTAACACAAAAAACTAGCCATGTGACCTTGGGCAAGTCACTTAACCCCAACTGCCCTACCTTTCCCCCTCCAAAAAATAGAGCAAAAAGGAAATTGTTGATAGCATTTTATTTTATTTGTGTTGTTGCTGTTGTTGTTTATGCTGGATTTTTGTTTATTTGTTATTTGTTGCTCTTCCTTTTTCCCCCAGATGCTTTATTAACTTCTGGTTTACATTGTTCATTTCCATCAGATTTTGAGTTAGTTTTTTTCCCCATTTTTCCCTACTCCCCACCCCAGAATAGCAGTCCCACATGATATCCCTTCACCCCATCTGCTCTCTCCCATATCTTCTCCCATACCCCCTTCAACTTTTAAAGTAGGGCAAGGTGAATCTCTGTGCCCCAATGCCTGTATATCTTATTTCCCAATTATATGTAAAATAGTATTAATAATAGTATTGATACATTTTTAAACATTCGATTTTAAAACTTTGAATTCCATATTCATTCCCTTCCTCCCTTGTCACCAACCCTTACTGGGAAGATAAGCAATTCAGTATATGTTGTACATGTGTAGCTATGCAAAACATTACCACAGTAGATATATTGTAAAAGACTGACTACATTTCCCTCCCTCCTATCCCACCTCCCACTTGGTCTATTCCCTAGTTTGATCCTTTCCCTTTTCAAAAGTGGGTGCTTCCATCTCCCCCCCCCCTTCCCTCCCGCCCTTGCTTCCATCATTGCCCCTTCTCATCCGCTTACCCCCTACTCTCCTGTAGGGTGAAATATCCTATTTAGTATGTATGTCATTCTCTCCCTGATCCAAATTCAATGAGAATAAAGTTTTGCCTTTTTGCCTTCCTGTTCTTCCCCTCCCTTGTAACCATTTTCCCTTGCCTCTTTAATATGAAATAGTTTACCCCCTTCTGTCTCTTCCCATCTCCTCTTGTTATACTCCTATCTCACCTCTTAATTTCACCTTTTAAGTATCATCCCTTCCTATTAAATTCGATCTGTGCCCTCTATATATGTATACCTGTAAACATATATATATATATATATATATATATATACATAAATACATACACACACACATTCACATGTGTATTCATATGCCCATACACCTTCTTCAACTATTTTCATACTGAGAAAAGTTTCATCAGTTATAGCTATCATTTTTCCAGGTAGGAATGTAAATAGTTCAACTTTGATAAGTTCCTTTTGATTTCTTTTCCCTGATTACCTTCTCAAGCATCTTTTGCTTCTTGTGTCTGAATGTCAAATTTTCTATTCAACTCTGTTTTTTTCCTTAAGAATGCTTGAAAGTCCTCTATTCCCCTGAATGACCATATTTTCCCCTGAAACAAGATACTCAGTTTTGCCGGGTAGGTGACCCTTGGCTTCAATCCCAGCTCTTTTGCCCTCTGGAATATGATATTCCATGCTCTTCGATCCCTCAGGGTAGAAGCTGCCAGGTCCTGTGCTATTCTCATTGTGTTTCCACAATATTGAAATTGTTTCTTCCTGGCTGCTTGGAGTATTTTCTCCTTGATCTGGGAGTTCTGGAACCTGGCTATAATATTCCTAGGAGTTTTCTTTTTGGGATATTTTTCAGGAGGTGATCGGTGCATTCTTTCAATCCCTATTTCCCCCTCTGGGTCTAAAATATCAGGGCAATTTTCCTTGAGAATTTCTTGAAGGATGATTTCTAGGTTCTTTCTTTGATTGTGGCTTTCAGGTAGTCCAATAATTTTTTAATTATCTCTCCTGGATCTATTTTCCAGATCAGTGGTTTTTCCCATGAGATATTTCACATTGCCTTCCATTCTTTCATTTGTTTGGATCTGTTTAATAGTATCTTGATTTCTCATAAAGTCACTAGCTTCCATTTGCTCCAGTCTAACTCTGAAGGAATGAATCTCCTCAGTGAGCTTTTGAGATTCTTTTTCCATCTGGCAAATTCGGCTTTTTAAGGCATTCTTCTCCTCATTGGCCTTTTGGGCCTCCTTTGCCATTTGAGTTAGTCTATTTTTTAAGGTGTTATTTTCCTCAGTCAGGCTGTTGACTGTCATTTCATACTTTTCTTGCATCTTTCTCATTTCTCTTCCCAAATTTCCCCCACTTCTCTTATCTGCTTCTTAAGGTCCTCTATGGCCTGTAGCCAGCTTGTATTTTCATTTGGGGCTTTTGGTGCAGGAGTTCTGACCTCATAGTCCTCCTCCATGCTTTGATCCTCTTTGCCCCTAAAATAGGAGTCCAATGTTGAATTTTTCTGTTTATTTTCTTTTGCCTAGGCATGTTGCCACTTAATTACTTGATTTTTGGGCTTGTTGCCATAGTGGGACTCTGCCACCAGACAGGAGAGCTTCCATCCCAAACGTGGGGCCTTCACAACTTCCAGAGGTTGGTGGCCTCTGTAAAGCCTCCACCCGCTCTGGCAAGTTGGATACCCACCCCAAACCTCCCCCCCCAGACCACAATCCAGATCCAGGCAGTTTAAAGCAAAAGCGATTAACCCCCAGACTGATTGCTGGATCTCCCTACAGTTCGCAGACGAGGAGCTAGAGCCGCCACTGACGCTGCAAAATGGCTTCATTGCCGCATTTCTTCAGCAGCTTTTTGCCCCCAGGGGAGGAAGCCGATGCATTCCCCAAATACTGGTCCCAAAGTCCATAGGACACTAACCTCTCACTTTGTCCTAGGCATATCTGTGCTGATTATTCTGGAATCGCCACAGCTTCTGGAGTTCTGGGGTCTCTCCAGCCAGCTGCTGGACCAGCCGCCCTAGGGCTAAAACCGTGGCTCACATGGTACTGGGCTCAGCTCCCAGAGCTCTGAGCTGTTGGTTCCCAGCAGGGAACCTGGACTCAGAGCGCTGTGCTGGCTGCTCCCTGCAGGGCTGCTGGGCTGTCCTCAGCAGGAGGTTAGATTCTCTGTGTAGTTCTGTGGGTGCTGGGGCTCCAGAAGTTGTTCAGAGACCCCTTTAACATTGTTTGGAAGTTGTGTGGGGCAGAGCACCTTGGAAGTGCTGTTTCTACTCCACCATCTTGGCTCCACCCCTGAGTTAATCTATTTTTTTAAGGTGTTAATTTCCTCAGTCAGGCTGTTGACTCTCATTTCATACTTTTCTTGCATCTTTTTCATTTCTCTTCCCAATTTTTCCTCCACTTCTCTTATCTGCTTCTTTTTTTTTAATTAAACAAATGCTTTATTAACTTCTGGTTTACATCATTCATTTCTACCAGATTATGAGTTACATTTTCCCCCCATTTTTTCCCTACCCACCACCCCAGAATAGCAGTCCCACCAGATATCCCCTCATCCAATCTGCTCTCTCCCATATCTTCTCCCATACCCCCTTCAACTTTGCCATTAGGGCAAGGTGAATCTCTGAGCCCCACTGCCTGGACATCTTATGAAACATTTAATTTTAAAACTTTGATTTTCAGATCCATTCCCTTCCTCCCTTGTCACCCACTCCCTCTGAGAAGATAAACAATTCAGTATGTGTTGTACATGTATATCTATGCAAAACATTACCATAGTAGATATGTTGTAAAAGACTGCTTATATTTCCCTCCCACCTGTCTCACCTCCCACCTGGTCCATTCCCTACTTTGATCCTGTCCCTCTTTGATAGTGGGTACTTCTAACCTCCCCTCTCCCCAGAATGCCCTCCCCTCCATCACCCCCCCTCTCATCCCCCTTTCCCCTACTCAGGAGAGTGAGTGAGGGTAAGATATTCCATTTAGTATGTATGTGATTCTCTCCTTGAGCCAACTTCAATGAGAATATGCTGTTGCCTTTTTGCCTTCCTGTTCTTCCCCTCCCCTGCAACTACTTCCCCTTGCCTCTTCTACATGAGATAGTTTGCCCTACCCTGTCTCTCTCCATCTCCTCTTGCCACTTTCCTCTCTCACCTCTTGACTTCACCCCTTAAGAATCATCCCTTCCTTGGGGTGGCTAGGTGGCGCAGCGAACAGAGAGCCAGCCCCGGAGCCAGAAGGAAACGAGCTTGGATCTGGCCCTAGACACCCAACACACAAACAAAAACCCAGCCATGTGAACCTGGGCAAGTCACCCAACCCCAATTGCCCTCCAAAAAAAAATAATAATCATCCCTTCCCATCAAATTCAACCTGTGCCCTCTATCCATGTATACCTGTGAACATATGCCATGTACCCTTCTTCAATTATTTTCATAATGAGAAAGGTATCATCACTCACAGTTATTGTTTTTCCATGTAGGAATGTAAATAGTCCAAATTTGATAAGTTCCTTTTGATTTCTTTTCCTTGATTACCTTCTCAAGCATCTCTTGCTTCTTGTGTCTGAATGTCGAATTTTCTATTCAACTCTGGTTTTTTCCTCAAGAATGCTTGAAAGTCCTCTATTCCACTGAATGACCATATTTTCCCCTGAAACAAGATACTCAGTTTTGCTGGGTAGGTGACCCTTGGGTTCATTCCCAGCTCTTTTGCCCTCTGGAATATCATATTCCATGCCCTTCTATCCCTCAATGTAGAAGATGCCAGTCCTGTGCTATTCTGATTGTGTTTCCACAATACTGAAATTGTTTCTTCCTGGCTGCTTGGAGTATTTTCTCCTTGATCTGGGGATTCTGGAACCTGGCTATAATATTCCTAGGAGTTTTCTTTTGGGGATCTTTTTCAGGAGGTGATCGGTGGATTCTTTCAATCCCAATTTTGCCCTCTGGGTCTAAAACATCAGGGCAATTTTCCTTGAGAATTTCTTGAAGGTTTCTAGGTTCTTTCTTTGATCATGGCTTTCAGGTAGTCCAATAATTTTTAAATTATCTCTCCTGGATCTATTTTCCAGATCAGTGGTTTTTCCCATGAGATATTTCACATTGCCTTCTATTCTTTCATTTGTTTGGATCTGCTTAACAGCATCTTGATTTCTCATAAAGTCACTAGCTTCCATTTGCTCCAGTCTAACTCTGAAGGAATGAATCTCCTCAGTGAGCTTTTGAGATTCTTTTTCCATCTGGCAAATTCGGCTTTTTAAGGCATTCTTCTCCTCATTGCCTTTTTGAGCCTCTTTTGCCATTTGAGTTAGTCTATTTTTTAAGGTGTTATTTTCCTCAGTCAGGCTGTTGACTGTCATTTCATACTTTTCTTGCATCTTTCTCATTTCTCTTCCCAAATTTTCCCCCACTTCTCTTATCTGCTTCTTAAGGTCCTCTATGGCCTGTAGCCAGCTTGTATTTTCATTTGGGGCTTTTGGTGCAGGAGTTCTGATCTCACAGTCCTCCTCCATGCTTTGATCCTCTTTGCCCCTAAAATAGGAGTCCAATGTTGAATTTTTCTGTTTATTTTCTTTTGCCTAGGCATGTTGCCACTTAATTACTTGATTTTTGGGCTTGTTGCCACAGTAGGACTCTGCCACCAGACAGGAGAGCTTCCATCCCAAACGTGGGGTCTTCACAACTTCCGCCAGTTGGGTGGCCTCTGTAAAGCCTCCACCCACTCTGGCAAGTTGGATACCCACCCCAAACTTCCCCCCCAGACCACAATCCAGATCCAGGCAGTTTAAAGCAAAAGCAATTAACCCCCAGACTGATTGCTGGATCTCCCTACAGTTTGCAGACCAGGAGCTAGAGCCACTACTGAAGCTGCAAAATGGCTTCTGTGCAGCTGTTTCTTCAGCAGCTTTTTCCCCCCAGGGGAAGAAGCCAAATACTGGTCCCAAAGTCCATAGGGCACTAACCTCTCACTTTTTCCTAGGCATATCTGTGCTGATAGTTCTGGAATTGCCACAATTGCTGGTGTTCTGGGGTTCCACCATCCGGCTGAAGGCCTGGCTGCCCCTGGGCTAAAACCACGGACCTGGGCTTGGCTCTGCCGGCTGCGCTGTCGGTTCCCAGCGCGCTGTGCTGCCTGCTCTCAGAGCACTGCGCTGGCCTTTCCCTGCAGGGTTGCTGGGCTGTCCTCAGCAGGAGGTTAGCTTCTCTGTGCCGTTCTGTGGGTGCTGTTCTTATCTGCTTCTTAACATCCTCTATGGCCTGTAACCAGCTCATATTTTCATTTGGGGCTTTTGCTGTAGGATTTCTGACCTCACAGTCCTCCTCCTGTTCCATGCTTTGATCCTCTTTGCCCCCCCAAATAGGAGTCTAATGTTGAATTTTTTGTTTATTTTGTTTCCTTTGCCTAGGCATGTTGCCACTCAATTACTTGACTTTTGGGCTTGTTCCCACAGTAGGACTCTGCCACCAGCCAGGGGAGCTTCCATCCCAAATGCTGGGGTTTTCTCAGCTGCCTGAGGTATTAGTTGGGTGCCCTCTGTGAAGCCTCCACATGTTCTGGCAAGCTAGACACATACCCTAAGATCTCCACCCCTGACCACAATCCAGATCCAAGGTTAAAGCAAGAGTGATTAACCCCCCAATACTGATCGTGGGATCCCCCCACAAGTCTGCGGGCCAGGAGCTGAAGCTGCAACATGGTGCTTGCTGCACCATGGGTAATCAGCGACTTCTCGCCCCCAGGGAAAGAGGCCGATTCGCTCTCCCCACTAGTCACAAAGTCACTCAGAGTCCACTTTGTCCTAGGCACCTGTGTTGATAATTCTGGAACTACCACAGCTGCTGGTGATCTGGAGTCCCTCCAGCAGTTTGCTGGTCTGGCTGTCCTGGGGCTAAAACCTCCCACTCACAAGGGTCTGGGTTTGGCTCCCAGAGCACTTTGCTGGCTGCTCTCTGCCAGGCTGTGGGGCTGTTCTCAATCGGAGGTTAGCTTCTCTGTGTTATTTTAAGGGTTCTGTAGCTCCAGAGGTTGTTCAGAGTCCCCTTTTATATAAATTGAAAGTGGTGTGGGCTGGAGAGCCGGGGAAGTACTGTTTCTACTCTGCCATCTTGACTCCACCCCCCAGCATTTGATTTTATGTTACCTACATTCCCTGTCCTCCTCCCAAAAAAGCTATTCTGTATGATAATGTAAGAAGAAATGAAGAAAAAAGGTTTTATACAACTAAATACCAAAAAAAAAAATGGTATCACATATAGCTTCCCACCCTCTTATTTTATACTTCTATAAAGGAATTGGAAGAGGTATTATTTCCTATCTCTTCTAACACGATAATCTAAATTTTATAGCATTTCTTCCAACTTTTTTTGTTCTTTCCATTTCTATTGTTGTAGTCATTGTGTATATTGCTTTCCTAGTGCTACTTACTTTGGTATGCATCAATCTTTTCATGCTTCTCTATGTTTACTATGTTAATCATTTTATAGCATAGTAACATTCCCTTATATTTATGAATCATAATGTCTTTAGCCAAAATGCTCTCAAAAAACATTTGCTTTGTTTCTAGGTCTTTGATATTAGGAAAATCACTGAACCTATAGCACTTAAGAATATAAATTAGTTACTTTACTGGCAAAATAAAAAAAATAAAAACAAGAAACAGCAAAAACCCCATCCCAAGACCCTTTGTCCCAATATTGCTTCAGTTCACCATTGTTATTATTTGGATAATGTGACAGAGGTTAAAAGGACAAGCTTCCCACTATGCCTTAGGATAAACCCAAACTGGCCGTATTCATTAATATTTCCAACAGTCAATACAGTTTCCAAAAAAAACTAAATGGACAAAATGGCAAAAACTGTTTTTACTTACTGATCAACTGACAAATATTTATTAAGTATTGTGTCTTAAAGGTACTTCCCTTTCCATAAGGTTAAAGATACTACTACCAAAAATGGTAGATAAAATACTTTAAAGGAAAAGAGTTATGTCAATGAGTAAAAGACACAATATAATACTTTTGTCATAGATCAGGCCTGCACAACATATATCCCGCCAAAGGATTTGGGGTGGCCCAAAAAATGTAGAGGATATAAAAGAAAGTAAAGATGTAACAAGTGCTTTGTCCATGCTGCACTTAACCTGCGTCCAACTAGTTACCATTATAACTGTTACGTAACTTGGCAGGTGGGTTGCCACTGTGCACTCGCTCATGTTTGTCATGTGATTTGTTCCAACCAACCACATAGTCTGTCTCTAGTCTGAGAGAAGTGAGAGTTGTATTCTTTCTGTGTTTTCAGTTGCTACTGGCATTGAACAGGGACAAAGTGAGTGCAGCCGTATGCCAATGTAGCTAATGCCTGCTATATAATAAAGCAGCAACAGCACCAGGGCTTCTTTCCTTCCCTCCCTATTCAGCCACCCTCAAAGTTATGTGAGTGTCTTTCACTCTCTCCAAGGTGAGACACTCAGTTACATATTACTTTGTGTGTGAGCAGCAGCTGTAAAGATGTTTTGGTTCTAACATTAAAGTTTTTAGAGTGACTTTATAAATGATAATAAAAAGAAATGGAAGATCAAATCAGAACATAGAGTATTGGATCCACAGTGGACAAACAGATACTTGTTTATTTACATAAGAGATAAAATATCATGCCTTGTTTGTTGAAAAGTAATGGCTGTTCCAAAGGAATACAATATTCATTGCCATTTCGAATCAAAACATCCCAACTTAAGCAAATTAGACATCAATGAAAAACAAATTAAAGCATCCAAACTGCTGAAAAATCTCAATGGGGAACAACGTTTTTTCAAGAAAGTGAATTCAGAAAATGAGGCTTCTACTAAGGTTAGTTTTCAGATTTATAAAGGAATCTATTTCAAACATGATTTTAGAGTATGATAAACTGATTGCTAGCAAGAAATTAATATATCTCATTAACTAAATGTAAACAGTAGGAAAACCAGAAAAAAGTATTAAAACTTATACTATTTTGCAAAGCAATTTTTAACATTATGATTCAAAAAAATCTTAATAATTCTAATGAACTAATTGATGTAATGTAATGTAATGAATTAACTGAAATTTCCCTTTTTAGGGTGGAGCCAAGATGGTGGCATAGAAGCAGGAAAACACCATGATCTTCCCCGATAACCACCTTAAATACCTATAAAATGTGACTAAACAAATTTTAGAGCTGCAGAACCCACAAAGGGACAGAGAGAAACAAATCTCCCACTAAAGGCAGCTTGGCAGGCTGGCAGGATGGGTCCACTGCAGCATGCTGGGAGCAGAACCCAGCCCCCCATGAGCCCACAGTTTTAGCCCTAGGATAGACCCAACCAGCAGAGGCTGGAGCAGACCTCGGGAGAGTGGATCACCAGCAGCTGTGGTCATTTCCAGAATTATCAACCCATAAATACCAAAGACAAAGCAAAAGGTCAGTATGGAACTCTGTTGGAACTGCGGGGGGGGGGGGGTGGAGGAGCTGGTTTGGCCCCTGCCCCCAGAGTGAGAAGTGACAGAGGTGTGGAAGCCGTTCAGCTTCCTCCTCATGGCTCCTCAAGAGCTGCTGGCCTGCAGATTATAGGGGGGCCAAGTGACTATGTAGAGGGTAATTGCTCTTGCTTTAACCTGTCTGGATCTGGATTGTGGTCTTGTGTGGTGGTCCTGAGGTATATGACCAGTGAGTCAAAGCGTGCTGGGATTATAGAGACAGCACCCTCCTAAATAGCTCCAGCAGCTGCGAAAACCCCAGTGATATGGAACAAAGCTCTCCACTCTGGAAGCAGAGTTCTACCATGGCAAAGAACTTCAAAGTCAAGTAATTGAGTGGCAACATGAGCAAGCAAAGGAAGCAAAGGAAGCACAGCAATACAACTTTAGATTCCTTTTCGGGGGACAAAAAAGGATCAAAGCATGGAACTGGAGGAAGACAAATCAGAACTCCTATACTAAAAGCTTCCAAGAAAAATATGAATAGGTTACAGGCCATGGAAGAGCTCAAAATTATTTTGAAAATCAAGTACAAGAAGTAGAGGTAAAATTGGGAAGAGAAATGAGAATGATGCAAGAAAATCATGAAAAGAGAGTCAACAACCTGACTGAAGAAATTAACACCTTAAAAAAATAGACTAACTCAAATGGCAAAAGAGGTCCAAAAAGCCAATGAGGAAAAGAATGCCTTAAAAAACCGAATTTGCCATATGGAAAAAGAATTTCAAAAGCTTACTGAAGAGAATAATTCCTTCAGAATTAGACTGGAGCAAATGCAAGCTAAAGATTTTATGAGAAATCAAGATACTATTAAACAGATCCAAACAAATGAAAAAATAGAAGGCAATGTGAAATATCTCATTGGAAAAACCACTGACCTGGAAAATAGATCCAGGAGAGAGAATTTAAAAATTATTGGACTACCTGAAAACCCTGATCAAAAAAAGAACCTAGAAATCATCCTCAAAGAAATTCTCAAAGAAAATTGCCCTGATATTTTAGAACCTGAAAGAATTTACCAATCACCTCTTGAAAAAGATCCCCAAAAGAAAACTCCTAGGAATATTAGAGCCAGGTTCTAGAGTTCCCAGATCAAGGAAAAAAATATTACAAGCAGCCAAGAGGAAACAATTCTAATATTGTAGAAAGACAATCTGGATAAAACAGCATCTAGCAGATTCTACATTAAGGGATTGAAGGGCTTGCAATAGTATATTTTGGAGATCAAAGGAGCTAGGATTAAAACCAAGAATCACCTACCCAGCAAAACTTAGTATAATGTTCCAGGAAAAATATGATCATTCAATGAAATTTTTTTCATTTCAAGAATTTAAAAAAAAAAACTTGGTCTTTATTAATTTTTTTACTTTTAGTTTACAAGATTCAGCTCTGCAGTTGTTTGAGCTTCAAAATTTCCTCCTCTCTACTCCCTATCCCCCAATCCTATGGTGGCATACAATCAGGTATGGGATCCACAGATACCTTCATACTAGGCACCAGTCAGGTTATAAAGAAGTATCGTAAGGGACAGAATAAATAATGGGAAATAGGAAACAAAACCAAACAAGAAAAATAGAGCAGGTAATTTGCCTCAACCCACATTCAAACTCTGTTCTTTCTAGTTCTTTCTCTGGATGTAGACATCTCTCTCCATCATGAGTTTTTTCGAGTTGACTTACAGCCCTGCATTGCTGAGAAGAGTCCTGTCTATCAAAGTTGATCATCACATATGCGTTGTGTCTGTAATTATGAACAAATTTCTCCTGGTTCTGCCCTTCTCATTCATTATCAGTTTGTATAAGCCTCTCCTTATAAATATAAAGTCCATCTGCTCCTCATTTCTTATTGCACAATTCCATTATATTCATATACCATAATTTGTTTAGCCATTCCCCAATTGATGGACATCTCCTTAATTTCCAATTATTTGCCAAAACAAAAAGAGCTGCTGTAAATATTTTTGTACATATGGGTCTTCCTCCTGCTTCTATGATCTCTTTAGGATACATCCCTAGAAGTAGTATTGCTGGGTCAAAGGATATGAAATTACTTATAGCCCTTTGGGCATAGTTCCATATTGCTCTCCAGAATAGTTGAATCAGTTCACAACACCACCAGCAATGTATTAGTGTTCCAATTTTTCCACATCCTCTCCAGCATTTATCATTTTCCTGTTTTGTCATCTTAGCCAATCTGACAGGTGAGATGTGGTACCTCAGAGTTGTTTTGATTTGCATTTCTCTAATCAATAGTGATTTAGAGCATTTTTTCATATGCTTATAGATATCTTTAATTTCTTCCTCTGAAAACTGCCTGTTCATTTCCTTTGACCATTTATCAATTGGGGAATGACTTGCATTCTTATAGATTTGACTCAATTCTCTGTATATTTTAGAAATGATATTGTTTGTAAAACTTCTTTCCCAATTTCCCACTTCCCTCTTAATCTTGGTTACGTTGGCTTTGTTTGTACAGAAGCTTTTCAATTTCATGTAATCAAGGATCCATTTTGCATCTTATAATGCTCTCTAATTCTTGTTTGGTCATGAAGTCTTCCCTCTCCATAAATCTGACAGGTAAACTTCCTTGCTTTCTCAGATTACTTACAGTATCATCCTTTATACCTAGATCATGAACCCATTTAGTCTCAATTTTGGTAACTTTCAAGGATTCTTGATGAAAAAAAAAACAGACTTGAATAGAAAGTCTGACATTCAAATACAAAAAGCAAGAGAAGTATGAGAAGGTAAACAGGGAAAAGAAATCATAAGGAACTTATCAAAGTTGAACTATTTACATGCCTATATGGAAAAATGATAATTGTAACTTATGAAACTTTTCTCAGTATGAAAATAGTTGAAGGGAATATAAATATAAATATATGTCTATATAGGGGGGTATATGGGCATATGAATACATATGTGAGTGTGTGTATATATGTGTACAGGTATACATAGAAAAAGGGCACAGGGTCAACTGAATAGGAATTGATGATATTTAAAAGGTGAAATTGAGAGGTGAAAGGGGAATATGAGAAAACATGGGGAGAGACAGAATGGGGTAAATTATCTCACATAGAAGAGGCAAGGGATAACTTACAATGGAGGGGAAGAACAGGAAGGCAAAAGGGAATGTGTCAACCTTACTCTCTTTGAATTTGGCTTAGGGAGGGAATGACATATACACTAAATTGGGTATCTTGCCCTACAGGAGAGTATCGGGGAAGAGGATGAGAGGGGGGTTGGATTGGGGGGAGGGCAGGTTGGGGTGAGGGTAGTTGGAAGCACACACTTTTGTAAAGGGACAGTGTCAAAGTAAAGAACAGAACAAATGGGGGGTGGGATAGGATGGAGGGAAACATAGTCAGTCTTTCACAATATATCCATTATGGAAATATTTTGTGTAACTATACGTGTACAACCTATACTGAATTGCTTATCTTCCCAGTAAGGGTGGGTGACAAGGGAAGAAGGGAAAGAATCTGGAATTCAAGGTTTTAACATCAAATGTTTAAAAACATTATTATTATTATTTTTTTTTACATGCAACTGGGAAATAAGATATGCAGGCACTGGGGTATGGAGTTCCATCTTGCCCTACAAGAAAAGTCGGAAGGGGTATGGGGGAGGATATAGGAGAGAGCAGATTGGGGGAGGAGGTATTCAGTGGGGTTGCTGTTTTGGGGTGGTGGGTAGGGGAAAGATGGGGAGGAAATTTGTAACTCAAAATCTTGTAGAAATGAATGATGTAAACTAAAATACACATAAAATTTAATTAAAAAAAGAAATTTCCCTTTTCTAATATGGTTTATTTGCAAAACAGTTTAATCATTAATTATACCTTTATTTGGAAAGTGAGCTATTAAAAACCTGTGGCTGAAAGAAGTTTAGCCTATTTTAATTTTGGCCCCTACCTACTGTCAAGTTGGACAGGTCTGTCATAGATGAACATTTTTATGACTGAAAGGAAACATAAAGAAATTTAGTTTGATTTTATTGCTAAAAATGTTAAAATATTTGTATGAAAAAGGTTTTCAAAAGTGATTTGTGTCATCTTTAGATAGGGAATTAACTATGACATAAATATTGAAACAAATCACCTTGTAATATAAGGAAGAGATGTTTCCATTTACAATGTATAGCGTCTCATAGTTATGGGCATGCTGTCTACTCCATTAGAAAGCACTGTTAATGCAGGACTATATCTTTGCCTTTCTGTGTAGCCCACTGCTCATCACAATGTGAAGAAAATGAATGCTTGATAAATTCTTGTTTTTTAAATTATTTTTTCCACTTAATATTCTTTCCAGTTACAAGCAAAGATAGTTTCAACATTCATTTTTATAAGATATTGAACTCTAAATTTTTCTCCCTCTCCCTCTCCTCCCACCTCCCCAAGATAACAAGCAATTTGATTCAGGTTATATATGTACAATCATATTAAACATTTCCACATTAGTCATGTTGTGAAAGAAGAATCATAACAAAAAGGGAAAAAACCACAAGAAAGAGAAAAAAAGTGAAAATAATATACTTTGATCTACATTCAGATTCCATAACACTTTTTCTCGATATGGATATCATTTTCCATCATGAGTCTTTTGGAATTGTTGTAAATCATTGTATTGCTATGAAGAGCTGAGCCTATCATAATTGCTCATTGGTTATGGTGTATGATGTACAATGTTCTCCTACTTCTGATCACTTCACTCAGCATCAGTTCATGTAAATTATTCCAGGCTTTTCTGAAATTCACCTGCTCATTGTTTCTTACAGCACAATAGTATTCCATTACATTCATACTTCAATAACTTGTTCAGCCATTCCCCAACTGATGGAAATTCCCTCAATTTCAAATGCTTGGCCACCACAAAAGAGCTACTATATATATTTTTGTACACATAGATCCTTTTCCCTTTTTTATTATCATTTCGTGATACATAACTAATAGTGGTATTGCTGGATCAAAGGGCACACACAGTTTTATGACTCTTTGGGAATAGTTCCAAATTGCTCTCCAGAATGGTTATATCAGTTCACAACTCCACCAACAATGCTTTAGTGTTCCAATTGCCTCACATCTTCAACATTTATCATTTTCCTTTGTGGTCATATTAGCCAATCTGATAGGTGTGAGGTGGTACCTCAGAGTTGCTTTAATTTTCATTTCTCTAAGAAACAGTGATTTGGAGCAGGGCTTCTTAATTTTTTCCTTCAGCACTTCTTAAACTGAGGGTCATAACCCCACATTCAATCACAACCTATTTCAGTGCAAATATGACAATATATAGCTTAATTTCTTCATTTGAAAAATGTTTGTTCATATCCTTTGATTACTGACCAATTGGTGAATGATTTGTATTATTATAAATTTGACTCAGTTCTCTATATATTACACACATTTCTTCGGCTGTCCCCTATCCCTGGAACTCTTTCACTTCTCCTTTCTTCATCTCAGCTTCCCTGGCTTCCTTTAAACCTCAGTTAAAGTTCTAACTTTTTCAGGGACCCTTTCCTATTCTTCCTTAACCTTAGAGCATTCTTTGTGAGACTACCCTCAATGTATCATGTAGACACACTGTTTGAACATAGTTATTTGCATGCTGTCTTCCCTCATTAAGCTGTGAGCTCCTTGAGAGCAGGAATTTTTGCCTTCTCCTTTTTTGTATCCTCAGTCAGCATTTAGCACAGGGTCTGGCACATAGTAGGTGTTTGAAAATGCTAGCTGACTGCCTGAGTGACACAGTTCAAAAAGATAGAATGAGAAAGAGGACTGTGCTGACAACTGAAGAATAACAAGGCATTATGATTCCTCATCTCATTTGCATAAAACTTTTAAGCCCTGAGGGTAAAAACGAGAGAGACAGAGAAAAAGAGAAAGAAGTCATAAGATTAAAGACTGATTTTTTTAAAGAAACATAATTTTCATGGGGTAAATTTGATTAGTAGCTACTTTTTTTAGTGAAAGGTAAGTCCATGAATGTCAAAAGTTCTGATTTAAGTAATTAGAAGAGCTACAAAATATCATATACGATGGAGAAGCTGAATCTAAGGCTGTTAAAAGAAGCTGACAGAAGTCTCCAAAGGGAATAAAAAGCAGTTTTGCTGCAAATGTTGGAAGACACAGATTAGCAGCAAGAGTAGTCGGTTGAAGAAAGAACTGAGCCTGAATCCTGATGGAAGCAAACTAAATGATCTTGTTCTTCTCATTGTTTGGTTTTACTTCTTCCTTACCATCTTTGATGCCACCTAGTACAATATGCCTTTGTAATTGGAATAATGTTTAATATGAATGCATTTGCAGACCCTATACTGTACTATATGCTGTCACGAGGGGAGGGAAGTAAAGGAAATTTGAAAATCAAGGAACTATGGAATTGAATCTTGTTAACTGAAACTAAACTAATAAATAAATTAAAAAAAAAGGGTAGTCGGTTGAGAGAAAGCGTAAGGTTTCTGATTGGTTGGAGAGGGCCTCAAACTCATTGTGCTGGTGCTTCATTACTGGATATTGCTATTGAACACCCTCTGGAACAGAAGAGATAGAATCTCTCAAGACCATGTTTCTGTGGCCTGCCCCAGTCTGGTCTGAGAATAGAAAAGAGAAAAGAAAAATACAAGTTTTATAGCCCCTGCATAGAAAGAGTTGCTGAGAGTTAACTCGACAACAAAGAATTTTGGTGAGCAAAGTGTTGGCTAACTTTGCCTTGATCAGAGGATCAACTTAAGCTATTTTGCTAT
Organism: Gymnobelideus leadbeateri; assembly: GCA_011680675.1. Classification (NCBI taxonomy): domain Eukaryota; kingdom Metazoa; phylum Chordata; class Mammalia; order Diprotodontia; family Petauridae; genus Gymnobelideus; species Gymnobelideus leadbeateri. The sequence continues at coordinate 248,462 of WOXC01009654.1, forward strand.
CAAATACATTTGGTAGAATTTATATGGACTACACAATACCCTGGAAAATGAATAAATGTGAATGAATATATGGCTGGTCTGGTCTGTAATATCTAGATGGTCAGCCTGATGAGTTTTGTAGTTCTCTAGCGTAAAGAAAATGACTGCAAATTAATATTGTGTAGCTCTTCTCCAAAACATTTTTCGCAGTGATTTTTTAGTATAAATAGCTTGTAAATGCTACAATAGTTTGAGAAATATAGAGAAAAAGACTTATCCAGATATAGAACAGTGAACCTCAGCCAACAGTTAGTACAAATGTCTTCATGTGGTAATGCTGTTCCTGAAAGGCCCAATAACAGATTAGCTTACAGTCCAATGTTGTGAGTTAGCCAGAGAACTTGACTTTTCTTCCCTAATGTTCTTCCTCACCAAATTCATGCCTACTCTCCCCCACAGACACTGAGTGCATTGGTGAAAGAGTATGACCCAAGTTCATGAATGAATTGTGCTATACTTTATATTATTCTTACATTTGTTTAAATTTGTGAATACATGCAGTATTACTAGTATTTCTTTTGTCTCGTTACTAAGTAAATAATATTTTGGATCTAAAAATATTATTATGAGCAACTAGGTTGTGTAAATGGAAAACCTACTGAAGGAGGATGAAGTACTTAGAGTAATGGGTAGCAGAAACATATTCTCTCAACAGATTCACCTCTAGTATCCTGATAGAATTTGATTCTAACTACATGGTCTTGGTTCTTCTTTGGGAACCTAGACTTGGTAGGGCAAGTGCAGATTCCAATGAATAAGTCAACTCGGAGAGTAAGGAGGTACCTGTATGCCCGTACCAGGGGCTTGAGCCACTACTAAATGAAAGCAGACATGCCTCCTGCAACATACATATCCACATGGCCATTATATTTAAATATTCTAATGAAAACATGCTTTTGCTGTTTAATTCCTCCAGCTTCACGAAGTTCTTGTCACTGTTTTCAGCTCCAGAAATTTAGAAATGTTTCATGGAAAAGGTGTTAACTGAACAGGAATGTTAAAAGAAAGCTATGAATTCAACCAATAAAAATGGCTGTCTTCCCTTGTTAAACCATAATCTCTTTGAGGGAAGGACTATTTTCACTTTTGTCTTTGTATCCCTAGTAGTATAATTCCTAGAATATAGTAGATGCTTAGTGAGGCTTGTTGATCAATTGTAGAATTTTGAGCATAGAAATCAAGGCCATCTCCATTTTACAAATGACAAAAGGGAGGGGGCTGCATACAGAGATTACAAATCACATAAAGAATAATGTAAGAAAATGTATAGACACAGCAGAGTTCACAGTATGTCTGGAAGCAGAAATCAAAGTCAATGGGGGTAGTCTAGTTTTTTTGTAATATAAAATATAAAGAATGAAGTGATAAGGGATTAGGTTGAAAAGGAAGAGTTAACAGCAGATAGTGGAGGGCCTTAAATGCAAGGCACAACCACACAAGTTTGATAAATAAGTACTCAAGATTTTTTTTATCAAAGGATTGGTTCTATGAATAACATATATTATTCTGGAAATAGTATGAAGAATGTGCTGGAGAAAGTTGAATCTGGAGGTCATAAGCCAGTTTAGAAATTACCGCACAAGTCTGATAATGGTAAGGATCTATATCAGCACAATAGCAGTAAGAATAGACACAGAAAGATAGATACAAAATGTTAAACGGGTGGAATTGACTGGACATGGCATCTTAAAATGAGAGAGGAAAAGAGAGTGAAGAATGACACCATGGTCTTAAATATGAGAGAAAAATGTAGAGTCATAGAGAGAATTGAAATCCAAATGAAGGGAAATTTTTTTTACTGGAGGTATAGGTAAAAAATGCTATGATTATAATATAAATAAGGGGGTACATATAATAAAGGAAGAAAAGGGAAGGGAAGGCAGGGGAAATGTTCTTTGAGAGAGCAGCTTCAATGATCAGAGAGAAATAAAAATGCAAGAGAGAAGCATTAGGTATGTATAACTTTTTCAACAAAGTTGGCAGTCAAGAAATGAAGGTGGGCATGAAGAGGAAGCATTTATATAATACCTACTATGTACCAGGTACTGTGCTAATAACTTAAGAAATATTAGCTTATAAGATCTTTAGGGAAAAAAAAAGGAAGAATGTTATAGCATAATGGAAGGGGTAATGGCCCTGGAATAAAGGTTTTGGGCTTAAAATCTCAACGTAATGTATACTTTAAGATAAGTCACAACTTCCTTGACCCTTTGTTTTTGTCTATTTTTTATCTTTTAATCAAGGTGGATTGGTTTGACTATTTGGCTTCTGGAGTCCCTTGCAAGCTCTTGATTCAGGGTCCTATAATTAGCAATATGGGATGGTTGGTTGCTAGATAAATTAAAAGGCTCATTGTGAGTCTTCTGGGACAGAATTGATATTAGCACATTTGTATGCAGCTAGAAATGAAGAAAGGAGGGTTTTAAAATATCATTACAGTGAAGGGGTGTCTTGTTAAAACCATGGAGGCAGGAGGAAGAAGAAGGATGTGAGAGAATGAGTGAGAATTGGGGATAACTCCTTTTCTGTGGCAAGAGAGAAAGATAAATAAGTAGGTGATGAAACCTACAAGTTTTGAGATTTATAGAACAGGCACTAAAGGAATCAATCTTGGGAAATTAAGCTAGGTCATCAACTGTGAAAGAGAGTAGAGCTGTGGCTGGTCATGAATCGAGAAACTAGAACTAGTTGCAATGTGAGTAAACATAAACCTGAGAGAGATAACTCCTTAGTGCTAGAGATAGTATATATACAATGAATCAAAAATGAAGTTTAAGGAAAGATTTGCAAGTGAGTTCTACAAACATTTAAGAAACAATTATTCCCAATACCATATAATCTATTCGAAGAAGTGGTACATGCATTCTATCAAATTCTTTTTATGACACAAATACAATTCTGATAACTAAACCAAGGAGAGCCAAAACAGAGAAAGAAAACTATAGATCAATTTCCTTAATGAATACTGATACAAAAAATTTAAGTAAAATACTGGCAAAGAAATTATAGCAAGGTATCACAAAGATCATACACTATGACCAGGTGAGATTTATATCAGGACTGCAGAGCATTCAATATTATGAAAATTATCAGCATTTGATTAGTAGCTACCTTTTTTTTTTTTTTAGTGAAAGGCAAGTTCATGAATGTCAAAAAGATTCTGATTTAAGTTATTAGCAGATTTAGAAAACAGCATATAGGAGGGAGAAGCTGAGTTAACAAGTGTTATAATGAAGAACTAGAGTTAGAAAAAAATAATAAAATTAATATGGAAGTAAAAAAGGTCAAGAATACCAAGAGAATCAATGAAAACAAAAACATGAAGTAAGATGGCCTGCCAATGCCATTTTTCAAACTATGTTAAAAAGTAATAATCATCAAAACAATCTGTATAAGACAAATAAATAGAGGAGTGAATCAGTGAAAAAGATTAGGTATATAATACACATTAGCAAATGACCAAAGTAACTTAGTACTTGATAAACACTCCAAGCTTTTGGAGTAAGAACTCAGTGTTTAACAAAAATTGCTGGGGAAAGTGGAAAGCAGTTTGCAAGAAACTAGAGATAGAACAATTCATATTTTATAGCAAGATAAGGTCAAAATGAACAAATTATTTAGATGTAAGAGGTGAGATCTTAAATTAGAGAAGCATAAAAATGTTATGTGTTATGGAAAAACGATAATTGTAACTCATGAGACTTTTCTCAGTATGAGGATATTTGAAAGGAATATATATATATATATATATATATATATATATATATATATATGTGTGTGTGTGTGTGTGTATATATGTATGTTTATATAGGAGGGTATATGTGCATATAAATACATATGTGAGTGTCTGTATATATATGCGTCCATGTATATATAGACAGTGGGATCAGGAAAAGAGGCATGAGAAAACTTACAATAGAGGGGAAAAACAGGAAGGCAAAAGGGAATGGGTCAACTTTACTCTCATTGAATTTGGCTAAAGGAGGGAATAGCATAGACACTCAATTGGGTATCTTACCCTACAGGAAAGAAGGGGGTAAGGGGATAAGAGGGGGAATGATAAAAGGGAGGGCAAATTGGGGGGGAGGGTAGTCAGAAGCACACACTTTTGAAAAGGGACAGGGTCAAAGTAGAGAATACCACAAGTGGGGGGCAGGATAGGATAGAGGGAAATATAGTCAGTCTTTCATGCTATATCTACTATGGAAATCTTTTGCGTGGGTAACTACACATGTACAACCTATATTGAATTGCTTATCTTCCCAGTAAGGGTGGGTGATGAGGAAGGAAGGCAAAGAATCTATAATTCAAAGTTTTAAAATCAAATGTTTAAAAAATATTATCATTATTATTTTTAAATGCTACTGGGAAATAAGATATACAGGCACTGGGGTATGGTGATCCATCTTGCCCTACCAGAAAGCTAGAGGGGGAATGGTGTAGGATATAGGAGAGAGCAGATTAGGGGAGGGAGCATACAGTAACATTGCTGTTTTTGGGGTGGTGGGTAGGGGAAAGACAAGGAGAAAATTTGTAACTAAAAATCTTGTGGAAATGAATGATGCAAACTAAAAATAAATATAAAATCTAATTAAAAACTAATTAAAAAATAACAACATTAAGTAACCTACACTGAAGACAAAAGGAAACCAACACAAACCCTAGGCCCAGAGCCAAGAGGGCAGCTGAAATAAAAGGTCACATTAAAAAAAAATAATATGCTGTCATAGGGGGTGGAGGAAGGGAGGGAAGGGAAATTTGAAACTCAAGGAACTATGGAATTGAATCTTATAAGCTAAAAATAAACAAATAAATTATAAAAAAAAGTAAAGGGACAGGGTCAAAGTAGAAAACAGAATAAGTGGGTTGTGGGATAGGATGGAGGGTAATATAGTCAGTCTTTCACAATATATCTACTATGGAAATGTTTTACATAACTATATATGTACAACCTATATTGAATTACTTATCTTCCCAGTAGGTGTTGGTGACAAGGGAAGAAGGGATAAAAAAAATGTAAATGTTAGATCCATGGATAAAGGAAGAATTTATGACCAAATAAGAGACAAAGAGGATCATGGGAAGTAAAAAACACTGAGGAAGTTGCATACAAGAGAAAAACAGGGTGATTCAAAGGTAAATCTAAAACAAAAAAACTAAATAAAAAAATTAAACCTAAAACAATAGCTGAAGTTTTGAAGGATAACAAGGGTGGACTATCCATACTTATTCAGAAGAAAAAATTTTCCCTGGACAGTGAATTACAGGTAAAGGATCCAAGGATCTAACAAGTATTTACAATGAGGAGGTGGCAATACCTTATCTATTGAGCACAAGTTAAAAAATGAGCAAAGTGCTGGTAATTGACAGAAAAATGTTTTGATTGTCTTAAGGCAATCAGAAAGTTATTTCCAACAGACTTCCAGTGCATAGGAGGTATTACTACATCTATTTTGTACTGTCAGCACAAAGCAGAGCAAATCTCTCTGTTTTATACTCTATTAATCTGACTAGAATATCGAGTCGGCAAAAACTAGATGTTTTAGTCCTATTACCTAAATTTATCTGTCTTCTTTTTTTTTTTTAAAGCAATTGGGGTTAAGTAACTTGCTCAAGGTTACACGGCTAGTCATTATTTATGTGTGGGTGCTCATTTTCTGAGGCCGGATTTGATTTCGGGTCATCCCAACTCCGAGGCTGGTGCTCTTACTCACTGCACCACCTAGCTGCCCCTTTAGGGCAATTGGGGTTAAGTAACTTGCCCAAGGTCACATGGCTAGGTTTTTTTTTTGTTTGTGTGGGTTAAGTGTCTGAGGCCGGATCCGAACTCAGGTCCTTCTGACTCCAGGGCCAGCGCTCTACTCACTGCGCCACCTAGCCGCCCCTAGCTGTCTTCTTATATTAACATAAAATGTATTTTATGTTGGACTTTATACAGAAAACATTGATTTTCATATTGTAGGACCAAAAAAAATCAGTTAAGTGGAACTTGTTTTCTTTATTCTAATAACAGACCTTGTCATTTGATTTCCTTAGTATCTAAGATTAAACAAAATGCTTTAAAAACAGCACTACAATTCTCCTGAATAAACCAAACTCTAATTTTACTTTAAAAAATCCTAATAGGAATAAGAGGTAATAAGATGTGTAACGTGTCCTATAAATAGCATCTAAGACAAAACAAAATTACAATTATCTTTACTTCATGATATAATAATTGTTGCCAGGAAATGAAAATAAAGATGTGACAGTTTAAAAGTCTATCAGTTGAAAATGTACAACCAACTGCTGTTGAGAATGACTATAACGTATATTCCATTCACCTCCCCAAACAAATAGCAGACTGTGCTTAAATACATTGCAAGACTATTAGGTAATCTTTTCTTTATTTAGATTCAGTAGGGTTCAGTGACAAACATTCATCTTCCCTTTCAATACAAGTGAAGGATCTTTAATTTAGGGGGGAAACCCTTAAGTTTTGATAGTGGAACCAAATTATCATTAACAATACAGAAAACAGAGTTCAGACAAAATGCTGACTGGATCATTTTGTCAGTACACAAAATAATTTTGGACCAACTTTTACATTTAGAGCATAAGCAGGAAAAAGACACTAGTACACATAAACAGATTAACAGAATTTGATATAAAGCACTGGAAATAAACCCTCTACAGCTCTGATTAAATCTCATTGCTATTTAATACCTATGAGCCTGAATCAGTTGGTAACAAAAGTGTTGATACATCCCAAACCCACACAGACTTCTTTGAAGACATAAACAGTTCAATAGGCAAAATGATGCATGGAAAGGCCTCCTTCAGTATGAGTTAACTTTTTTTTCCATGGTATTTTGCACATATTTTCCAGTGTGGATTTTACTTATTTTAACAGGTGAAAGTAATTAGATTTTTAAATCACTGTATTGTCAATGGGCCTGCACTCTGACAGAAGAATACATACTGTACAAATCTTAAAACTCATAAAAATTGGAATTACAGGAAAAATGATTAGTAGCATGCACTTTACTTCCACAGGAAAGCTGAAGAATCAATTATACCATTCTTCTACAGCTCGCCATCAAAGATCTTAGAAGAGAGAGTTGTTGTTTTTTAAAAAAGTCAGGTGTTAAGACATGCAAATCCCATCCTTATAGTTACATTCTGAAGAGAAAAAAGAGAAATCAACATGGTAGTTTTCTGAAGAGCTGTTGCTAATATTAATGCGCTACAGCTTTCTGTAAAAATTAGATTGAAAGAATGTAAAATTTCAATAAAGGGTTATTGTCAGACCCTAGTGGTCTAAAATGGTCTTCTTCCAGATCTAAAGAGATTAATCTTTTCTAAACACATAAGTCATTTCAATGTAAAATTTCATACAATGGAAATCATAGAGCTTTAATTTCTGGAAAGTCTAGATAATTCCACATTCCATGGCTTTCAGGATTCATCATCAACAGTGGTGTTCAATTTTAACATTTATATTTAACATTTCATATTAGATTCAAAACCCTGAGTAGGTCTAAAAGAGCCATTTTAGGTCTAACTAGAATTAACTGTGTACTTTCAAGATTATGCTTGTTCTAAAAACTAAGGTTTTCATATAAGATTAATTACATTGAAATAATAGTGTTACAGCTATAATGACTGGAACACTATTTTTCAAAGAAGACAGCAAGTTGTACCATTTGAGGAAAGTCCCCCAAATAAAGGTATACATCTATTTAATAAGCACAGGTTGTATTTGGTGTGTTGAATTTTAAAAATAGCGGTAATACGATTTGGTGTGACAGAGTAAAGAAAGAAAAATCAAAAGTGATTCCTAGTTATGTTAGTATTAATTACATGATTCAGAAGGATTAGATGGGAGTAATTAGTGTGTGCTGAACTAAACTGAGTTTGAAAGCTTACTCAACATTATTAAGCGCCCTTTTTGAAAGTAGTACATGTGGCTTAATTTAATTTGTGTTGGTTAAAGCACACAGAGTTCCAAATAGCCAGAAAAACCCCTAAATTTTATCTTTTACCCAAATCATACTAATAAATGCAGAGGAAGGGATGTCTGAATGGTACTACCCAAAGATTATGTACTTGATTTAGCATTAATTTTCTCATGTTTAATATTCAGCATACACTGATTTTATTCTCATCAAAATCATCAATGCTCATCTGAATTTGCCAATCACACTTTTTAGAAGGAACAGAGATATTTAAGGCTTGTTTCATATACTGATTCTAACTTTTCACTATTCAATGACTGTCAAAATGCTTAGAATCACATTTATTTTTAATCTAAAAACTTTGATAACAGAAACAGCATTTTAAAACCCTTTTTAAAAAAGTAATCATTAAATCATCTCATTTTAGAGTTAGAAGGAGCTAGTATCTCTCCTGGAAAAAAAGATTAAGTATAAAATATATAGTGCCACTTGAATGTAAATTCACTTAAATAAGCTGGTTTGTTTTTGTTTGTTTGTTTAAGGCTCTTGCATGTGGAAGGCACCAAATACACAATAGTTTAAAATAAGGCAGTCATTGCCCCCAAGGAAGTTTTTAATTTAACTTTTACAAGTAAATATGACAAGTGATAGAATGTGATTAATTCAATGATCTAGAGAGATAAAGTACTGAAGGAAATTTGAGGACAGAAATCACTTAAAGCTCAGGAGATTCAGGAAAGCCTTTATGCAGAAAGTGGCTGCTAAGCAAACTCTTGGAACAAAAAAAAAAAATCAGTAGGGCAGGACTTGAAAGGGAAAGCATTCTAGTCATGGAAAATAACCTATACAATATGAAAGGTGTGATTAGCAGACAACTATAAGAGGAATCCTAATATAGGACGAGTGGTACAGGAAAAGAAGTAGAATAGTATTAGCCTGGAAAGGAAGTCTGAGATACTGCCAGAATGTAGAATTTGTATATTCTTAATTGTAAGCTATTTAAACTTTCCAAGCAGGAAACTACGTGGTGGACAATGTACTGTACTTTAAATGAAGAGATACCAGTTTTCCTAACCTTATGCTACCAAGTAAACCACTTAACCTTTATGAGACTTGATGCTGTTGTTGTTGCTGGTGGTGGTGGTAATGGTGATTGTGTTTAATTGTTTCAGTCATGTCTGACTCTTCGTGACCCTATTTGGGGTTTTCTTGGCAAAGAAACTGGAGTGGTTTGCCACTTCCTTCTCCATCACATTTTATAAATGAGGAAACTGAGGTAAACAAAGTAAAGAGACTTGCCCTGGGTCACACAGCTACTAAGTGTCTGCCTCCAGATTTGAACTTGGTAAAATGAGTCTTCCTTACTTTAGAACTGGTGCTCTATTCACCAGTTAGCTGCCATGAGACTTGATGTCCTCATCTATAAAATAATAGCATTTACCTCCTTGGGTTACAAGGTTCTAATTAGAGTATTGTACAGTCTATATAAATGTCAGTTATTTATTACAGTCCAATTACTAGGAAGTTTATTTTGTTATCTGGGTGGAGGAAGAGGGTGTGTGCTCTGAATTGCTTTTTTAAGTATTAGACATAGATTCGCATCAGTTCCTTACCTAATTCCCCTTGTCATCCATGGTACCTGCTTGCCAGACAGTTAACTGTCTAGAGCTGGGGATACAGTGAGTGCTTATGGGATAGCAAGAAGCTAAGTAGGCTATGTGGGAATTAAATCTTTGTTCTTGGCTGCACTTAGCAACATGATTTAACCAAATCAGATAATTGGCCACAGTCTGAAATTAATGTTGAAATATGAGTAAATAAAATCACCATAGCATACCTGAAAGGGTTGTTTTGAGGCAAACTTCTTATAAACCATAAATATTATATAGAAATGTCATAAAGATTCTGATAAAAATGTAATGAGACAAGTTTCATTAAATTCAATGTTACTCCCAACTTAACTGCATCAAACCCCCACAGTAAAAAAAGATTGAAGGAGACAGTGAGCCATATAAAAATACTATAGCTAAAACTAATAAATTCTGGCCAAATTTTAACTCAGTTGTTTAACATTTCACTTTAACTTAAATTATCTTTGATTACATATACACTCAGTTCTTCAATACCTTAACACAAAGGGCCAGTGCAAAGACATCCTCTAACAATGAGGATTTGTAATGAATTTTAGGGAGATGTGAGAAATTAATGTAAGTATTTCCTGTATTTAAAAAAAAAACCAACTAATCTGGTAGCTATCAATCCTAATTATTCCCCTCATACATATACTGCTCCAGTTTTTACACAGTTCAGAAAAGTAGGTGTGTCCGCAATCTTAAAAGGGATTAAGAAGCAATAATTTCCTAGACAAAAGAATTCCACAATCTAAATATCTAAGGATAGCAAAGTACCATACCAAAGGCCATCTCTAACAGTTTGTAAGGATTTACATTTACTTTACAGGTATTTTCTTATGACCTCAAGGAGTAGTGAATTCATCAGAAATTTTTAATACACACACACACACACACACTCACAACTTCCTCGGTTCCTTAGGTTTGGTTCCCTTCCACAACAGAGAAGTGATTATTAAATTGCCACCGTCCATCTACATGCATACAGATGAGTTTGGTTTTGATTCAGAGTTAACTTTATGGTTTCCATTTAGTCTTTCCAAGGCTATAACGTGAAGTCTGGACACAGCTGTACGGGACAAACTAAGAAGACACTATTTTTGCAAGAGCAGGCTAAGCTATCTTAACTATTTAATCTTCAAAATTGATCAAACTTGCTTTAAAGTTCTTATTGACCACTCGCACCCACTTTCCTAAATTAAGTACTTTGTTGGTTTCTATTTTTATTTGTCCTATAGTTAATAGCTCAGTAAGTAATTTTTAAAACTAATGCACTAAAGTAGTATCTTATATCCGGGAGGGTCAGACTGGTGGTAAAGAGGCAGGAAGGGTCACTTCTGCCTAGAAAACCTCTTTATATTAACTCTTTTAGAGCATGGCATGAAGAGAAAGGAAGGATAACATCAATAGGCTGTATGTGCAAGCTAGACAACAGCTTCACCTCTCCTGTATTATTTCTTCATTAACTTGTAGGAAATATGGTTAATATGGTTAATTCCTGGAGTTCAGAAGTTCCTATGCAACCAAACATAAATAATATTTTAATTATCTAATGGTCCATCTTTATACACATCTCTATTCTCCTTGATGAGTGTGGAAAATTCAGAAGTAGTTATATTACGCCCAACTAAATGTCTGGCATTGCTTACTTTACAAAAGTACTTATTTCAGAGTAGTGATTAATCTGCTATTTTACACTTGTTAAACTCTGAAAGAATATGTACTGAGGTGGATTATTGTTGGAATTCGCCAGAAAATGAGAGACTATCTTCACATCCTAGCACAGGTTTTCTAATGACCTGGAACAATGAGAAGGTCATTTATTCTGAAAGTTAACCAAAGTTAACCCAGCAGCAGTAATTACCCAGGTGAGGTATCTGCTTCTTCCAGGTATATTAAGAGGATGTTCTGGAACCTACCAGTCCCCAAAGTTCTTTGTGAATAGCTACAATGCTTTGAAAAATTTTAAACCTTCAGAAAAATCTTTCGCAGAAACCAAGACATATGAATAATATTTAAAACGTCCAAAATTCTAAGTGCCTAATTTATAGAGGGCTAAGACATATTCAACATAACTCAGCTACAATCTATCAGTTTGGTAATGTTCTATAGGAAAGGTTTTGCATATTAATGAGATTACAAATGACAACAAATACCAAAATCTATTTTGTTTATAATTTTACACTTCCCTCTATTGTATTAAGCAACAATTTTGGAGATATATAGGAATATGTAGTCCTTTCAAACTCTCAATCAATTAGGAACCAAAGGTTTTATGCATGCTAATATTTATCCATAGAATGCTAACATTAGTGGTCCTGAGCAATCTAGCTGGGTAAGTGTTACTTCCTGGAGCTATTCCCTAGAGGTGTTATTTCCTGGAGTCCTTATTTAATTTCTCACTTGAACACAAAGTTCAGTGGCATAGAGAGTACTTTCTTTTCTTACCATATGTTCTGACCCAAAATTAAGAGAATGGCCTTTATAGTATATGACATAAGACTCATCATTTCAGACAGTTTTTCCAAAAATTTGTTAACAAAGCAAAATCAACAGCATGTATAACAGTTGCTAAAAAGGTTAGAGGTCCCGATACAAAATGGTAATGGTAAATGTAATGTAAATGGTAAATGATACATGGTAAAGGGAACCTAATGTGTTTTTTTAATATAATTTTTTGTTATGGTGTATGTTCATTGATTGAAAGATGGATTCTCAACAAAATAAGATCATATCCTCTATTTTTGAAAAAGAGCACTTAAAGATAGGTTGATGATGATGATAAATGATATTTACATAATATAAATTATATACATAAATATATTTATAAATAAACATAAACAATATTTTACTGATTATTAATTAAGGACAAAGAAAGAACTAAGGCACAAGAAATAAATCCACAAGTTGGTTGAATAAAAAAATTCATATCAATCTTAGGCATTTGAAATGTTTTGCAAAATAAAAGCAAAATGTCTATCTAAATTGGATAATAAGTGACCAAAGTAGTACACTCAATGGAGCAGGAGAATCAAGGATAGAAAAATCCTCCCAAAAGGTGAAAAGACAAGTTAATCATGGCTAATTTATAAACACATTTTTGGTGCCATTTTTGATACTACCAACATTAATGCCAATCAGCTGCTACCAAAGGTGGCAAAAGCTTCAAGAATTATTGGCAAGGCTTCCAAGACCACCCACCTTCTTTCCAGCCTGGCCCAGAAGTCATGCTTCCTCAGCAAAAATTCAATATGGAACTTTCCCCTGCAGGGAAGGCCCGACAGCCACCACCTCCTCAACATTCACAGATACTGAAGACCAAACAAAGTTCTCCACAGTGAGTCAAAGATTTAACATCAGAAACCTAAATGATTTTATTGATGGGAAATTAAATGAAATTAGACACATTACTATCAGATTTGCAGCTGAAATATCTGTTGCCTTCCAAGATCAGAATTGGAGCTCCTTGAGAACAAGGCCTATTTTGCTTTACTGCTTGCATTCTCATCACTTAGAAGAGTGTTTCCCACATAGTAAGAGCTTTTTCATTCATTCATTCATCCATCCATTTATTCATTTATTACAAATTCAAATCCTCAAAAGAGAATTATAGTACTTTGTTTCATGCATGCAAATAAGCCTCGATGTGTTACCAGCATTCTTAGAGATGTGCCATTGATAAAAATCACCTCTGTGGCAGTTTGGCACAGTACCAAAGGAATTTGTGTAAGGGATTTCTACAATTAATGCAAGACTCATCATATAAATTCTAAGAATTTACCTGAGGCACAAAGAGGTTCAGTAAGGAACTTATTAAGGGTCACAAGGGCAACTGGTAAGTTTCCAAATTGGCTTTATAGCTCAAGTCTTCCAAACTCTAAGCAAAGCATTTTACCTACTATACCATGCAGCCTGTTATGTACATTTTACTTCTTTGAAATTTGAGGTTCAAAATTTAGGCTTGACTATTATAGACTATCTTCATGAGTAATGGAAGGCAGATAACTACAGATATTTGGTCAGTCTACAAATAAAATGAATTAGATGGCTATGGGACTTTTAGAATACCTCTAGCCTTCTATTACACAAGTAATGTGCCACAGAGAAACCTAATTCTCTGAAGGCAGATTATTTACGGATAGGTAAAGAAATGTAAAAACTTAGGCAGATCTAGTACCAGCCATGAACCAACTATTGGGCTAAAAATTACATGGCTTTGGTAACACCAGTGTATAGAGAAGAACATGGAAACTGGATGGGTACCTGAGAGCTCTAGTTCTTTTAATGAGTGCTTTCTGTTATGCACTAATCAAATGGCCTCACTCTTTTCACTTCCCTAAATCCTGGGATGAGACCTTATGGTAAAAAAGAAAAAAAAAACACATTTTTCTTGCCAGTCTTGAAGCAATACAACATGTAACAAACAGCTAAAATGTTCATAATAATAATAATAATAATTATAATAACTAATAATAATGATAGCTAACATTTATATAACACTTTATGGTTTGTAAAGCATTTAACACATGCTTTCTTATTTATTTGTCTTATTGGTCCTTAGAACAATCTTGTGAGATAAGTGCTATTATTATCCTTATTTTACAGATGAGGAAACTTAGACTGGGATATTAATGACTTGCCCATGGTCACAAAGCTAATAACTGACTAAGACAAGGTTTGAAAACAGATCTTCCTGATTCCAGATAATGGCATCAGTCATGATGGAAGTCCACGCTTCACAATTCTGAACCTTATATTTTCATGTATATGCAATATATGAAAGTAAGAATCTAAAATGAAATTCAACTGCTAAATGAATTTATGAAGGGATTTCAAGAATGTTTTTTGTGTATAAACCTGTTATCAGCAATTAAAGAAAATCTGGATTATATTTTCACCAGATGTTGTGAGATTTTCTAGAAAAACAAAGTCTACCTACCTCCTTATGATTACATTTTATAAGAAAGGTATATCTAGAAAACCAGGTAGTACAGTCCAAAAATGGCCCTTCTGGCTTCTCATAGTAGACTCTCTATGTGCTTTAACTTTCATGTTTTTCACATACAGAAAAAACTCAGTATGACATTGAGCAGTACCTATTATAAAATGTCTTTCCGTATCTAGTATTAGGTTAATACAATGTTACCATTATGGAATAACTTAATCAAATAAAAAAATTGCTTGACACTGTGCTGTCTTAGAACAACAGATTATGATATTACCTTCAAGCACATCCATTTTTGGTGAGATAAAAGCCATTTAAAGGCATAGGTCCTTAAAGGCAACACACCTGTGCTATTAACAAGTATTTACTACACATGGCAATGTAATATAATATAGAATATGATTAATCTTGATGAGCTGATTAGTTAAATTTTATTTATGATTTTTAAAAAGAAACTAATTCTTACTTCATACTTTTTCTAGTAAATAGAAAAAGCCATACCAATTTGGTGAAGCTTAAGAAAAAGTACAAGCGATTTAATTTAGGATGACTAGTATTTTTATTTGAACTGATGTCAGACACCAATTTGTTGGATAGATCCGCTAAGGCACTGTCAAAGCGTGTTACATGAATTAATAAGGAAACATGATACTTCATTTTCCTATTGTAGGTGTAAATTGACAATACAATTCTCTTAGTCTGCTCCTATGCATCATGATAACTCTATAGAGTGTAATATTCTAGAACAAAGGGGCAATTTCCCAAAGAAGCTATCAAGTGATACAATAGACATATAACTGTACCAATTAAAGGGGTAAATATAAATTCTGCATAAAAGTTTGTACATTCACACCAGCAATCATATAGTTCATGTCACAGGACATCTCCCATTACAATGAATCCCTGAGAATTATCCACAACCCTTTCCTTATGGTAGATTTTTAAAAATATCAAATAATGTTAAAAAAAAAACAATCAGCTGAATCATTTCATTTATGGTTACTTTAACTGAAAAAATATGTGGTATAATGAGTTAGTTTTCAATCCTAAAACCTGAGGTCAAGTCTTGGCTCTGATGTTTATTAGCTATGGGACCACAGGCAAATGACTTTAACTTTCTGAGCCTCAGTTACCATAACTGTTAAATGGACACTACAATTAACCTCCCTCATTCAGTTGCTTTGTTTAACTGCTATATACAACAGCTAACATTCACATAGTGCTTATTGTGTACCAGGCACCTGCATGAGCACTTTACAAAAAGAATCTCATTTAATCCTCACAATAACCTATGGGGGAAAGTGGTATTATCCCCCATTTTACAGATAAGGAAACAGATGTAATTGGAGGTTAAATGATTTGCTCAGGGTCTCACAGCTAGTAGGTTCCTAAAGCTAAATTCAAACTCAGGTATTCTGACCCCAGGTCCAAAACTCTATCCACTGTGCCTCCTAAATATCATTATTATTATATTAGAACTAGTTGTAACAATTTGCATCTACATCAGACTAACTGTAGAATTGAGCTTAATTCAATAAATGCTTTTAAGTATATACTATTTGCAAGTAATTAATGGAAGGGGCATTAAAAGTAAACTAATGTAACCCCTTACCTGATACAAGAGTTCCCCTGGATAATATCAAATTGGGATATTCTAGCTCAGAACACATTTAGAGTGGATAACTCACTACTTTATGAAGTAGCTCATTCCATTTTTAATAGTTCTATAATTATTAGTAAGTTTTCTTTCATACCAAGACAAAATCCTCCTCTCAACAGCTTCTTCTAATTGGTCCAGGTTCTATTCTGTGAGGCAAAGAAAAATAATGACAATTCATCAAATATTTGAACAAAGAAATCTCTGCATTTGGTGGTGGTGGGAATAGAATAGTTGAACTGAAATAGAACAAGGATAACCAAGAAAACAATATGTATAATTATTAAAATAAAAATCAATTCACAAACATTTTTAAGTATCTATGTCAGGCACCATGCAAAGAACTGGGATAAAAGGATTTTAAAAAGAAATATCCCCTGACTGCAAGTAGTTTACAGTCTATTGTGAAAAGCAACATGTACATATGTAAGTAAAAATAAAACATAAATGCAACTCAGTGCTACATAAACATAATGATAAAGCGTGACACAAGAGAAGCAAGAAAATCTAAGTTCGCCATTTTATTGCAGAGATGGAGGATGATGGGTGTCAAATGCAGTTAATGCTAATACCACCTTCCCCCATAGGTTATTGTGAGGATTAAATGAGATTATTTTTGTAAAGTGCTCATGCAGGTGCCTGATACACAGTTCACAGCTGCTTTTGCAAAATTACTTTTCTCTCTGTTTTGATCTTTGTTATGAGGGATGGTTCAATGGGCAGAAGTGAGAGTGCTATATTAGGGGGAAAGGTGATATAATAATTAAAGATCTTACTTTAAAATATGTTGCTTTTTTTTCAAGTTGTAGTACAGAATACCTGTCACTCTGGAAAAAGAAAAATGGTGCCCTGGGAGAAAGACTGGCCACCACATGCAGGTAACTGAAGACATGTGAGATGTTAGTTTGGGCAGTGACACCAAACAACATAAAGGATCCACAGTGTGAATAGTGACCATTTTATCTTTTAAAAGATAGAGGCATAATACAGGAGTAATGCTACACAGAGAGCCAATAGAGCAGTGGAAGAGAGGAAAAATGTAAGAAAGGACCTCTCAGTTGATCCTTAAGTGAATGAGACTATAGAGGCTTCATGTAGGGATAGATCACCAAAGAATTCTGTAATTTTCTATAGGCTCTGATATAAGATCCACTTGTTTCTCTTAAACGCTAGACATTTGTTTATGCTATGAACCTTGTGCATCTGTCAGGTTCTTTTTAAAAATTAAATCTTATTTTATCAATAGACAAAAAAAATCCTTTCACTCTTTTTTACCTGGCCCCCAGCAACAACAACAAAAAGCAAATCATTAGAACATATAGCATAGTTAAACAAAACAAATTCCCCCATTGGCCAAGTACAAAAAAAACTCTGTCTTATGCATCTTGAGGCTATTGCCTCTCTGTCAAGAGGTGAGGTAGCATTACTGGTCTTCTGGATCACTGAAATGACTTGATTTCTTAAGTCTTTGAAATTTGCTTATCTTTATAATACTGCTATTTTTGTACAAATTGTTCTCCTGGTTCTGCTCACCTCTTTCTTTATTAGTTTATATAAATCTCCCCTTCACTTTTTCTTAAAGCACAATGCTGTTCTCTTACATTCACATATGAAAATTTGTTTAGGGATTCCCCAAAAGACACAATATCCCTTGGGTTCCAGTTCTTTGCCACTACAAAAAGAGCCTCTATAAGTATTTTTGTATGTATGTATGTATGTATGTATGTATGTATGTATGTATACACACATATAGGTAGTTTTCCTTTCCCTTGGATCTCTCTGGTAATTAGTCCAACATAGTGGTATTGTTAGGGCAAAGGTTATTTTAAAAGTTTAGTATCATTTTGCTCATAATTCCAAATTGCTTTTCAGAATGGATATACCAATTCAAAACTCCACTAACAGGGCATTTATGTGACAGCCCGTGTATTATTTGTGATTTACCTTTCTGGTCTACTTTGTCAATTTGATAGTTGTGAGACCGAACCTCAGAGTTGCTTTAATTTGCATTTCTCTACTTATTAAGAGATTTAGAGCATTTTCTGTCATATGGCTACAGGTAGTTGAATTTCTTTTTCTTCTAAAACTGACATTAAATCACTTAAGCTTTCAGTGTTTTGGGAAACACCCTAATATTATAAATTTTAGTGAAAAGATAGGTAAGTACTGTCACAGAAGTTTCCTCATCTAGGAATTACAGCAACAATTAAATAAATCACAGATCCAGTCAATTTGTTTAAAGAAAATTTTGTAATTATACATACAGGATTCTTACAAGTGCCGTGGTACACTGAGTCCCAGATATTTTATATTCTGAGTGGAACTAAACTTTCTATTATTTCCACTAGAATTTTCTCATTTTTATGTAGTAAAACTTTTTATTTTTTGTGAGTTCATTTTGTATATTAATATTTTACTGAAGCAATTCTCCCAATTATTTTCAGTGCTGAGTCTCTAGGATTTTCTAAATAAACAATCATTCTGTCAAAAAAGGGATAGTTCAATCTCCTTATTGCTCGTTTTTGAGTTTAATTTTTTTCTTCTGCTTAATTGCTACTCTAGAACTGTCAAAATAGTAGGAAAAAGAGGCACCCTTGCTGTACTCCTTTATTTATTAGGAAGGCTTCTCATAATTCTCTATTGCACATAATATTATTGGTTTTTTATTTTCCTTCTATATTTATTCATTGTAGTGTTTTTTTTTAAAGCATAAATGTATTGTACTTCATTAAAGGCTTTTTATGCTCCTGCTGATATAATTATGTGGTTTTTCAATGTTTTTGTCTTTTAAGATAATCGATAATAATTTTCTTCATAATTTTGCACCACACTTGCATCCCAAATATAAATACAATTTGATCAGAAAAAACTATTTTCAACATACTGCAGTAGACTTTTCCCAGAATTTTATTTAAAATTTTAAACTAAATTGTATTAACACTTCTCTATATCTCATTAGTGAGAGTGGTCTATATCTCTCAATTTCCCAGTGTATGATAAACCTGAGAATGTAAATAATTTGGTGAATAGATCCCTATTAGATAAGAACAACAAAAAACTGTGGAAAAGAGTTCAACAAAAATTAGATTTAAGCCAACATTTGAAAGCATATGCCAAATTAAGCTCAAAATGGATATATAACCTAAATATTAAAGGACAAATCACAAAAAAGAAAATAAGACCAGATACCTTTCATTGCTATGGCTAGAAGGGAATTCTTAATCAAACATGGGACCAACAGGATCCAAAAGATAAAACAGATAATTTTGATTATGTTTTTGATTCACTCTATTAAGTCAATTTTCAAAGCTTTTACATGAACACAAGTAAAATAAATATGGCTAGAGAAGCAGTCAAATGGAGAAAAAAAATCTTTGTATCAAATCTCACTAGTAAGTATATTATATCTATAATTATAGGGAACTCATAGAAATGTATAAGACCAAAAAACAGTACCCAGTGAGAAGTGGTCAAAGGATATGAACAAACAGTTCCTCTCCCCCCCAAAAAATTGCAAACTACTATCACCATATGGCTTGCTGTGGGGGTACCCTTTTCCTACTCATACTGGGAGAGGTAAGTGGATCTCCTGAGTTCTAGAGTGCTAATCTTAAGTGGGACTGAAACCCATCCAGTGTTCATGATAACTCACACCAATGTGGCGAGATGCAAGCACCAAGGGCCACCAGACTACCTAAGGAGGAGTAAACCAGTCCAGGTTTCTGTGCCAGTTAATATCAGGATTGTGTCCTTGAATGGCCATTGTACGTTCAAGCTCAGCAAAATAGGGAAACTTGATCTCAAAACAAAAACAAAACAGAACCAATCAAAAAATACCAAATCACATGAAAGACAGTTCTAACCACTTAAAGAAAGATAAGTTCATAAAAAAAAATTTAGGCTTTGACTCACTCCTAGCAAATGAGGAAATATGACAAGAAATGGAAAAGTCAATGTTAGAAGGATTATAGTTTGACATGTTCAACAATCATGGAAAGCAAATTGGAATTATGCTGAAGTGCCCATACTTATTTACCCAAATATAAAATACTATGCATATATCCCAAAAGGTTAATGGTATATATTTTTTTTAAAAGAGGTCCCATCTACACCAAAATATCTAAAGCAGATCTTCTTGTGGTAGCAAAACACTGGATATAAGGCAGAATATGCAATTAAGATGACAATATAAATAGGAAGAATAATACATTTATACAAGTGAAACAGAATGTTATGACAATAAATAATATAATAAAAATGAAAATAAACAAGTATAGCCCCAAAATGGGATATAAGGACCTACCATTATTCTTTCTTTGCAGAGGTAGCGGAACCTGGGTATAAGTTTGCATATAATGCTAGACATGTTGCATGGATTACTTTTACTGAATTCTTTTTCTTTTTGTGTTATATAACGGATAGCTCTCAGGGTGGGTAGAAAATGTAGGTGTAGTCCCCCCTTTGCCCAAGGGGTTGGAACACAGTTGAGGTATATGTCTGAACAAAAGCACAGAAATTTTCAGTACATTCTGATTTAGGGGCAGTGACTATATATGGGGGTGGGGGAAAGATTCCTTCTTTTCTCATCCTAAAGCAATAGAGAAGAGGAGAAGGGTATGATAGTGCTTACTGCACAGTATCTTTCATAATGCTCAAGATCAAGAATGATTTAGCATGATATTGTCACTGACCTGGAGATAAAGGAGGACACCATGATAAAGAATGGGCAGTGTCTCTCCTCACTCTTTTTCCTACTTGTTGCCTCTTTCTTTTGATGTACCATTTTGAGAATGATACATGATTTACCAATCCTTCTATTTCCCCACTTGCTTTCAAATGAAACTGATTTCTCTACATAGCTGTGGTTATATACTATATTTTCATCTTGTATGTTGTCCTTAGGAATAAAGCCTGCCACAAAAGTAGGATAGGTAACTTTACAAGCAAAAGTAGAGATTAGATACAGAGAGAACATTTATTAAGTATGTATGATGTGCCAGGTACTTTGCTAAACTGGGAATACAAACACAAGTAAAATAACTTCTCACTTCAAAAAATTTACTTTCTAATATAGGAAAGAAGGGTCATGAAGCTAGAAAACTGGGATATGGGTTAGGTATAACATTATTAGACATTATTAAAGCTAGGAAGTCTCCCTTGGCTAAATATGAAGGACACAGATATTATACTGATCTACATTTTGCAACTTCCCAACAGCAGAGAAAAATATCTAGTGAATCTAGACCAGTAGCTAATAAGTCCACAATCAGGGGTAGTAAGAAGAAGGAAAAATATAGCTGCTTTTCTCAATGATGATCTCAGCTACTTCTAAGTCCTTTTTCAAACTTCTACGCAACAAATTTAAGGAAAACCCTCCCCAAAGAGTAAAGACTAGAGAGAGGGACACTTGAAAGGAGATGATGGGAAAGGGTGCCAGATCCACACAAAAGTGGGGAGCCTGATAAAAGGGGATATTTAGTTCTTCTGCTCAACAAACTTTCACCTTCCTTCCTACACAGTCTAAGAACAAAAGCTCTCAATAAATTTTTAAAGAAAAATATAGAGACTTTCATTATTACTATTACTTATACATAAAGTTAAAAGCAAATATTAGAGAATTTTAAGTGGCAAAACAAATTTATTTCCATCTTAGAATTAACATTTAAACTACAGTTTAAAATATACTGATAAAAATAAAAAATACAACTATCTCAATGAATATTTTATTTCTTTATTAGTTGCTGGTATAAGTTAAAAAGACTTGCTACAAAATATTTCCTGAGGAGACAGTACCATTACAGGTCTAAATATGGTCACTCTTTGAAATCAGTTTAATCAATGTGTAATTCATAATTATGCAATTATTTTATGATTCAGAAGCATTATAAGTATAGCAAATGAGATTAACCTAGGATTTCAGGGACTAATTGTCTTAATTAATAAACTCCACCCACATGTCAGTATGCATCTTTGTAAATTACTATTTTTTCATTTTCACATTTAATTGAGTATGAAACAAGCCAAACGTGACAAATGTGAATAACTGTGGCAAAAATGCTTAATACCTGCCCAGTCACTCTAAGTAAAGTGAGAATGTAAAATAAATCTTTATATGAAAGTGTACTTTGAACTATTCAGGAATTTTGTTTGTTTGTTTTTTGGGGGGGTTGCTTTTTGAATGGGGGAAGGCAGGGCAATTGGGGTTAAGTCACTTGCCCAAGGTCACATGGCTAGCGTTAAGTGTCTAAGGCTGGATTTGTACTCTGGTCCTCCTGACCCCAGGGCTGGTACTCTATTCACTGCACCACCTAGCTGCCCCCATTCAGTGTTTTTTAAACAATTAAATGGCTTCCGTAAGTAAAAGCACACTTTTACAACAACACACAACACAAAGCATACTTATCCAATATAAACAAGGATTATGCAATGTCAACCATAGTCCTAATCATTTTGTTTTCATCTTGGTAATAGTATAGCTACTATAAGATTGCATGGCTGGCTATAAAACATACACTCCAGGGAAAGGATCCCCAGACAAAGAAACATGCACTTTTGTGACCTTGGGTAAGTCTTCCCTCAGTTGTAAACTTCTACAAGTTTACAGCTTCTCCAAGTGTAAAATGAGAAATCTGGACTAGATGACCTCTAAAATCCATTTCAAATGTAAAGCCTAAGTGTGACCTGTGTGTCTTCCTATTCTACAGTCATTCCAACCTCTTTGGTCTATTACCAGGAAGGAACAATATTATCTTGGGGAGGTTGGACTGATGATCTTTAAGGTTCTTTCCAGCTAACCATCTATGACACTATGAAAGAAAGATTACAGGTTTGATGACTCTATGATTCAGCTGTTTTAATAGGTCCTGTTTATATATGGTTTTCCTTAGAAATGAATGGACAAATTCCAAGACTGTTAAGTGACTTGCCTACTCCCTCATACAGATATCTAACTACACAGTATAGGGAAAAGACCTGGGGAATTACAATCAGATCTGGTTTCAAGTCCCAAATGTGGTAAACTTCAAAGCGATAAGCAAAGGACATTTATTTATTTAACTGAATAACTTCTTTGGAACAAGCTTAAATCTCTCTTCTTTATCATGTTCCTAGCTTAGAAGGCCCAGTGGCCTTAAGTGTAAATCATGGAAATTTAATCTGAATTGGCCGTTAAATATCACACCTAATTATCTCATTTCACAAATAAACAAACTGAGTGGTAGAGTTAAGTGACTTTTGTTTTTGATTGCCCAGCATATCCCACACCCAGGACCACAAATCAGGTTTCCTAATTCAGCCCTGTGGCAGTCAACTACAGTCCTATAGTCCCTCTGAAGCTAGGGAAGGGAGGAGTAGCTCCATAGGGTCTAAGTCTAGCTTGTTTTTTCAAAACCAGCAGAAAAGTACGATATAAACAGAGACTTAGAAGGGAGATAAAAAGAAAGAAAGGAATATAGAATGAGAAGATAAAAAGGAAAACAAAACAAATGGAGAAAAAAAGATGAGAGTAAGACAGAATAAGGCATATTTATCTGATAGGAGAACAAGAAAGAAACTACCTGGAGAAATTAAGTCATGGATGGAAGGAGAGCTCACTGATAAAATCACAGATCCTTGAGGTACTATAGTAATACAAGACAAATAAAAACTAAAAATTCCAAGATTATACCCTATTACTGCCTTGATATACACTCTCCAACAATCCACTTAACTACCACTGCCTTTCACACTTCACAGATATAACTTGTCTATCTATAACAGAAGTGGAATGAGGATTGTGAAAACATTTCACTTGAATTTATCAGTCTGGAATGGCTCACAGCAACAGAAGTGATTTTAGTTTTGTAAGACTTTCCATCTTGTTGGGCTATATGGAATAAAGTAAGAAATGAAATCCCAAGGAAGGGTACTCATAATTCAGGGATGAACTGAACGGGATGACCAGGACTAAACTCCTTTTGCAGACCCTTGGTACAGATTAAAATACAGACTGTTCATGTGTAAGGAGCTAGTATAGGGAAACAGTGAACAACAGATGCTTTTCCTCACAACATAACTGTGTGCAATGTTAGTTCCCCCCAAAATTATTATAATAATCCCCCTCAAATGAGGTTAAAGGTAAAGAATAAGAGGACAGTAATAATAATAATAATAATATCAATAAGGAGAGGTAATCTATCTTTGATTTAACTGATATAAGGAACTTCAATATGAGGAAACTTGATCAATGAAGGTCATACCTTCACTGAATCTTATGCAAAGCAGGCTTTAAACCCAGGTATTCTTGATTCCAGGTCCCTCATTATAAATGCTTTCTGCTTCTATAACTGAGTCAATTTTTTAAAACTATTTTTTTCCACAATTCAAAGATGCTCAGATATAGAGACAACAGTAGAAACAACGGTGGCTTACTCAAATGGGTGGTCATTAAAGTGAATGAAGAAATGAATTAATTAACATGCCCTGGCACTTTTAGAGATAGAAGATGTTATATAGCTACCAGGTCCAGTTTTCTTTAGGTTAGAAGTCTCTCTTTCATATCAAAGCTTTCTGAATATCTACATTTTTGTTTTGAAAGGAAAACCTACAGGCATCTGTGGATCACTACAATGTTCCTCCTAGGGGTGTGTATTTTTAATGCTCTGAAGTGTGTATATGGCAGTTCTGTTATTTGATAATGCCAGCATATGCAAAAAGTTTTTTAATCTATTGCAAATAACTATTTACAGAGACTTGTAGATGTATTCAATTATAGTCTTTTATTTTTATTACACACTTTTAAAATGGCTTTTCTTTCCTAACACATTTATCTTGAGGCATCTTGGCACACTGAAAAAGAAGGGAGGTTTGGAGTCAGAGGACTTCAGCCCCTCGTATGTCTTTGCCTTTGTATATGCTTGCTTAGGAAAGTTACTTAAGCTCTCTGGCTTCAGTTTCCTCATTGATAAAATAAGAGGTTAGACCAGTGAACTATGAGGTCACATTCAGCTATAAACCATAAAATCATGAAGTGATTCAAAATATTTTTAGATAAAATTGAGTTTTCTGTAGAATAAAACAAAGGTTTGATTCTTCATAATTTGCCAAAGTAATCTGTATAGCTGTGCATTTAAAGTCCTAAAATAGTTGCATAAAGTATACAATTAATAAAATATTAGTTTGTATTACCAACATAAATCCTATAATTTTTCCTTTCATTTTTCCTGCCATCATTAGCAGTATGTATATGTGATAAAATTTAGGTTAAAAAAACCTCACCACCACCACCATAACTACAGGGTTCAAACAGTAAAAGCTGTTAAAGGGTTTTAAGAGTGACCCAAAATGATTCTCACCAAGTACATTACTCATCTTCACATGAAACAAGGCTACTGAAGAGAATAGAATTTTAAAAGCATTTTTCTTAAGTCTACAGTAGTTCCACTTCCATATGGCATAACATACAGATATAAGCCTTACCATAAGCAATTGAACTTTTCACACCCTCAAAAGCTGCAAAATCAGATGGTTTGTGGTTTTTGCAGCTGGTGCACTGTACTCATATTGGGTAGTGTCATATGAAAAATATTTCACTCCCCAAGCCCTAAACAGAATCAGTCATTAATGAAATACAGGCAGTACAATGAGATCATATAAAGTATAGATTTCAACAGCCATACTAGGACCACTAAAAGAAACACTGAACATGAACACAAATCAAGTTCTCTCTGCCAGAAAAGGAGGGAAAAAAAGTTTAAGGAATGCCTTCTTAGGCTTAACATTTGCTTTGAAAACAACCATTAACCACTGCCCAGAAAAAGCCCTAGCCCAAGTTTTTAGCAGACTAAACAATCACAACTTGGCAAAAGAAAAACAGTAAATAATATTAGACATACTATTACATTTTAAGATTTCTCATGCTAACATATAATGATCAGAATCATGAAATGATTTCCCTAATACCACATATGGAATCTGCTTACTTAACAAAATAAGCTGTCACCAGCTCACACAATTTTAAAATAATTTCTGATTTGGGATTTATCCATTTACACTGATGTTTATTTTTCCAGAAATCTTTTAAGAAAACAACAAAATTCAAGAACAACAATATTATAAAAACTTCTTTCAACTGAAAATTGCTACTAAAATAGTATTTATCAGACTGTTACATTCCAATTTGTGAAGAAACAAACACTATATTGTTTTATATCCTCTGACACAACTAATTATCTTCATTCTAAAGTCAATTGAATCATTTCCCTTTCCAACCCATTTCCTCACTTTTTATTTCTTTTCAGATGTGTTTCCTCTATAAATAAAATTGCAGAATTTTAAAAATAGGAACGTGTGGTAAAGGGAAAATGTATAACAAAGGGTATGTTAAAAGAGAGCTAAAATCATGTATATATCTACTACATATGTATTATATAATTTTAATATCATTTGGGATGGGTTTTTTTATCAGTATGGAGGGGCAATATATAGAAAAGTCAGCGAGTGAATATTCTAGTTTTACTCTTTTCAGTAAGCCCTAAAGTTATACAATTTTGCACACAAGGGCTCAGGTGAACATCTGAGCACTCATATTTTAAATGGTACTTTTATTATCTTAAACACTAGTTAACATAGAATAAATGTTTTTTTAAATGTCTATCTCTTTGGAAAATATGTCTATGGTGAATTAGAAAAATTCCTACATTTCTCTGCATCTGTTACCCATAAAACCTTTATATGCCTTGGTCATGCCACCTGGCAGTAAACCCCAGCTTACATTTAGAACACCAAGCATAGCTGATATAATGCATAGTGTACTAACAATATGGAACAAAATCCTGAATCTACATTCAAGTTGTATGGTCTATTGACCTTCCAAACACTGTGCTGGAAAACAACAGCATCTCACAAAGTTCTTGCTGGGATGCCAAAGAGGACTGATCTTCCTCCTCAATATCTTCTCTGGCTTCTGCCCTCTTTCTTGTTCTGTCACTTCTGTCTTCCTTTTCACTTCTCATTTTTCCATTAATCAAGTGCTTTCTTTTCAAAGCCTATTCCAACTCTTGTCAATTTCTACAGATGGATAAAGAAGCTTCCCTAGGCATGGTATAGCCAGTTTATTCATTTTTAAGGTTTCATTTAACAAAGGATACCAAAAAATTTGGTCATAGTGGACTAATGTTAAATTACAAGCTTTCAAAGGGTAGAGACAATACATTGTATTAATTTTATAAGCATCATATTTGGAGAGAAAGGAAATTCCTAGAAAAGAACTGAGGAAGTGTCAGAAGGAAGCTAATATTTATAATTGTTAGGGTACAACGAGGAAATTGTGCTGTGCAAACAGGAAGTTAAGAGTGTTACAAGTGGGCCCTGCTTGAACACTACTCTTAACTTAGCCCTGCGAAGGGATGTTGGGTTAAAAAAAGAATAAACTGGAAATATAATAAAGCCAGCAAGAAAGTAGAATAAGGCATGGAGAAAGCTTAAGAGAGAGAGGCAGATTTGGGAAAGGGAACAGTCAAAAGAAAAACAAATTTAAATTATAGAAGCCTGGGGGGTGGGGCTTACTAAGAAAGAAAACACATTTGATTTGAGTTGTGTAAGAAGAGGATTAGGATTATGTAGTCCCAACTACAGATAACTAGTATTGATTTCATTCCTTTTCTTTCCTTAATTTATTTTTCTTTTTAAAGAGCAAGGTAATGGAAAAAGAAAGAAGACATAACAACAGGATATGATAAAGGGGGGAAAAACAAACTTAATAAGGATAACCATGAATATGAGTAGGATGAGCTGTCCCCTAAAACAGAAAAAAGTAAAAGAATGGATCAGAAATAAAAACAAACCTCAACAATATGGTATAAGGAATAAGTTAAAACAAAAATTTTCAAAGAGATAAAATGAGCAGTAGAATAGTTTCTCTTTTACCTCAACTGAATGCAAAAGAATTAGGTTGGCAATCATGATCTCAGACAAGGTAACAATAAAAACAGAATAGTCAAAATGGAAGAAGAAATAAAACTGCATTATGTTTAACGGCATCAGAAATAATGAAACATATCAATACTAATGATGTATGGATCAAATTGCATCACAACTAAGTTTTTAAAGGAAAATCTAAAGAAACTACATGGAAATATAGATAGTAAAAGAGTAACTTGGGGCGGCTAGGTGGCGCAGTGAATAGAGCGCCGGCCCTGGAATCAGAAGGACCTGAGTTCGGAGCCGGCCTCCCACACTTAATCCGCACAAACAAAAACCTAGCCGTGTAACCTTGGGCAAGTTACTTAACCCCAATTGCCCTAAAGGGGCGGCTAGGTGGCGCAGTGAGTAAGAGCGCCGGCCTCGGAGTTTGGATGACCGAGATCAGATCCGGCCTCAGAAAATGAGCACCCACGCATAAATCAAATGACTAGCCGTGTAACCTTGAGCAAGTTACTTAACCCCAATTGCTTTAAAAAAAAAAAAAAGAGTAACTGTTGAGGACTTCAGTGTGGCCCTTTCAGACTCAGAGAAATCAAACAGAAACAAAAATAGGAAAACAATAATTTCAATAGCATTTTGGGAAAAATTAGGTATTACAAAATCTGGTGGAATATGGAACTCCTGTATAGTAAAGATATTTCTCAGCTCTTCATGGTATCTTTATAAAAAATGATGATGTGCTACTGTATTGTGAACTCATAAACTGGTATGGAAAACAAAAAATATTAAATATATCCTTTAAATCTTGGTTCCTTTAAATCTTCATGGTTTCAAAGCTGTGTGTATATGTGTGTGTGTGTGTGTGTGTGTGTGTGTGTGTATAATTTCACCTTTACAATCAATACAAATTGTATTGAACATCTTTACAATTATTTATATACACATATACAAATATATCTGTGTATATATATATATGTGTGTGTATATATATGTGTGTATGTGTGTATATATATATATATATATTTTTTTTTTTTTTGCCTTTACAATAACCATGAGAGGTAGGTAGTATAAGTGTTATACTGTATATGTGGTCATACACAAGGTTGTTTGCCTCAGTTTCTTCACCTATAAAATGAGCTGGAGAGGGAAATGGCAAAGCATTCCAGTATCTTTGCCAAGAAAAACTCAAATGGGGTCACAACATGTCAGACACAACTGAACAACAACAAAAATATATACAATATAATGTACACATGCTATGAACATATTTTATTATTGATGACCTGATACTGCAAGAAAAATCACTAAGATAATCAATGGAAGAGCCTGAACTTGAAATTAGTCAAAACTTTGACTCCTATACCAGCACTCCTTCTACCAAAGACTATTGTAAGCCTTCATGACTCAATAAGCAGCAACACCTTGCCCTGACTTACATAAAGCTTCTCATCAATGGATCCCCCCAAAAGCCTCAAAGGACTAACTTTTCCATTTTGAACAGGTATAAAATAAAAAATAAAACAAGTAAAGTCCCACTATAAGAACATAACCCAAATTCCTGATAACAAGCTTCCAAACCAGCCACAAGGCCCTGGCATAAAATGGTAGACTCTTATGAGCAATGAAAACTACTGCCAGGTGGGTAAGTTTATGAGCAGGATATAAAATGTAGTAGTACCCTAGCAGCTGGTCAAGTCCCAGTGTAAACAGTAAAGACAAAAGTAAGGATTTTTGAAGAGCTAGGTCAGTGAAATAATGAGAGTTGGCTTTACCTTTCCATTATCCAAGATAGGAAAAAATAAGAGGCCTAAAAAACGGAGAACAGTTAATCTCCTTTTTAACTGAAAAAGTAATAGGAAATTATGGATTGAAATATGGATCAATAGATGGATGAATTAGTAAAAATGGATTATTAATCTGTATAATTTTAAGGCCTCTCCCTACAGTTTTTTTTTTTTAAATTCACTGTCCAAAGTGTCCAGGGAGAAATCTCCTCCCCAAGTATATAGTTCAGCTCTGTCAACAATGAACACTCATTTATTTTGTAAGTAAACTGTACTGCCTTGTCCAGTTAAATTCAGAGTTTATCTAATTATTTCCTATCACATCTTACAAAATCTAACACCTACTACCCATAGTAGCTGCTGCTAAAATATGGTATTTTCTTCATTTCATAATCTCCTCTAGGATACCTGAATGCACTGTATTTGAAAAAAGCAGCAGGATATCTGATAAAGTAAAATTAATGGAGTAATATGATAGTATAATTTAGAAAGAACCGAGTAACAGGTTCAATAAAACAACTAGAAGATGTTGGTGACAATCACTAAATAGTAAGCAATTATTTGAAACAAATTCCAGATGAACAAGTAAAAAGAATTATACAATTTAATTTTCTCAAAATGTTGAAGCTTACAAAATTGGAGCTTTAGCTACAATATACTGAGCACTTATTCTTTAAACTTTTTTTTATTTCAATTATGCAAGAGCAGCCAAAATGTAAATATCTGATGGAACATGACTTATTCAAAACACAGAGAGTTTCAAGAGAACTTTAAATCTACTTCAAATAGTTCCACCAATTTCTACAATAAAATGCTTAAATGACAAAAGATTCTATCTGGAGGAGTGAAGTGTGTGACTTGATAAAACTACAAACAGGCAAGAACGACCTAAGTGCAAAAGTAAAAACTAAATTAAAAATTAAATTAATTGTATTTCAAACATTTAAAAGTAACATTAAGAAATATTACTGGGCTACGATATAAAACAACAGTGGCCAGGGGAGGCTCTGAGGCTTTTATGATATAAAGCATCTGAGGCTCTTGGGAAGATTCATTTTCTCCAAGAGGTTGTAAATGTCAGTCTATGAGAGGAAGTTTGAATCAGAAATTTATATACCTTCGTTCAAAGACAAAAAATTATACTGAACATATGGTCAACATACAACTGGATACAACACCCACCTTAAAATTCAAATAAAATTATGCCTACCAAAGTATGCCTACATTGGTCACTAACATTATTAATAATTGTTAAAAGTCTGCATACCACTTTTCTACCTTTGGAGTTAATCAGGAAACAACAAAGATAATTCTTCTAACGAACTTTGCTTCAGTTCTTTCCAGACTGCATCTATATAACACCACTGCTCAAAATATTTTAAAACATATGGTTGTTTAGGTGCAGTATATATGAAACAGCTGGGGGTGACAAACATTGCCTTTCATTCAGACGTTCTGAGCATTTTAAAGACAGAGTATGTTCTGCTAGTCTTCATTCTGTGGAGACTATAGCTTAACAAAGTCAAATCAAATTGTAAAAATATCAATTCAGTACCTACTATGTGCTTATCAGAAATAATAAACACCACATTTGGAGGCTTTACAATAAAGTGAGACTGACAAAAATGTCCATTTTAATTATGAAGTTATTTTTACTGACAATCTGGTAAATAAAGCCATTAGAATAAATGACAACATAAATAATTTGGAGTAACCTTCTGAAAAACTCAATTCAATTGTTCTGAATGAATTTATCAGACACTAACAGTTATTAACTACCTACTAACTGGTTGGTAGAATAAATTGATTACATTTACTTTTCTTCTCTAACTTAATAGGCAAACTGAAGTGATCATGTTAATACAATTGACAAATGTTTGCTTTGCAGATACACACTGTTTTACAGACATAAATGTAGGGTTACACAAGCAGTTAAGCGTCACATGCAGGAATCTGAACCCATGTCTTAACTGACCTTAACTCCAATACTCTTTTGCCTGTACCACATTTATTCTGACAATTTCATAATACATAAAAAGTAATAAGATTTGAGGGCAGCTAGGTGGCACAGTGAATAAAGCACTGGCCCTGGAATCAGGAGGAGCTGAGTTCAAATCTGGCCTCAGACACTTGACACACTTACTAGCTGTGTGACCTTGGGCAAGTCACTTAACCGCAATTGCCTTGCCTTCCCCTCTCAAAAAAAAAAAAAGTAATGACACTTTATTTTGCAAACAATGGCCTATAGATATGAACTTCATACATAGAAATAAACATCGACAATATCAGATATTATCGACAATATCAGATATTATCAACAATATCAGATATTATCGACAATATCAATATTGAATACAATTTAGAAAAACCAAAATTAATTGAATAGAAGAAAGACAAAATTCTAGGCATATATGTAATTATGCCCTTGTATTAGTTATTTAATCAGAGAACAATAATAACAATAGATTATTAATATAAAGTATATTTCAGTTAAGTTTCCATATTTACTACTTGTGAGTCCCTTGGGTAAGTGCAAGAGGGCAAAGTAACCTCTTTCAGCTTTAGTTTCCTCATCTGAAAAATGGGAGAGTAATAGCACCTACCACCTCAAAGGGTTATTTTGGGAAATCAAATGAGTTAACATAACTCAAGGATTTGCAAACCTGGAAGGTGTATATAATTGCTAGGTATAGTGAGGGTTAGCTTTTATAGGGTACTTTAAGTTGTGCAAAGAACTTCATGTGTCAACTCATTTGATCTCTATTTTCATTTGTTAACTCATTTGATGATATATTGATCTCATCAACATGGATCCTCTCTCCAAAGATGTGGTTCATAATCACTGTCATGAAATCACAGAATTTAAGAGTCATAAGAAATCTCAGGGGTCAGCTAATCCAATATACCTCAAAACTGAATCCCCAATATAGCATACACAAAAAGTGGTCATTCATTCTCTGCTTAAACAGCATCAACATGGGAATCAATCCTCTCTCAAGGTAGTCCCTGTTCCCTTTTGTACAGCTATAATGGTCAACACGTTTTTTAAGACAGCGTATATTTTCTTTTTGGCAACTTCCTCCGACCATTGTTTTTGCTTCTGCCCTCTCAAATCAAACAGAACTAGTCAAATAATCTCTCTTCCATGCTACAATCTATAAAACACTTGGACAATATCATCATGTTCCTAAGTCTTCTCTTTTCCATAAAAAAATTCCTGGTTTCTTCAAACAATATGGAATCAACATCTCTACCATCCTAGTTGCTATCCTTTTGGAAACCCCCCCAGATTATCAACATTTTCCTTAAACTGTGGAACTCAGAAGGAAACACCATACTCTTGATGAGACTAATGAAAGCAGAGTACAAAAAGGGATATTACATCCTTTTTTTCTTGAAACTTATGACTCTCCCAATGCACTGGCTTTTTTTGGTATCACATACTATTCTTTCCACTAACATTAAGTTTGCAGTCCACTAAAACTCCTACTTTTAAAAAACTATCTATCCATGCCTCCTCCACTGTTTATTTGTGAAGCTATTTTTTTTTGGTGCCCAAGTGTAAGAATTTAATTTATTCCTATTTGATGTCATCTCATGAGATCTAGTCCACTGCTTTAGCCTATCAAGATCTTTTCTGAATTCTGACTCTGTAACCCAATATGTTAGTGATCCATCTGTCCCTCCTCCAATTCAGTGCCATTTACAAACTTGATGAGCACACCATCTATGCCTTTATCTAAATCTAATAGCATAGGGCTAAAGTACAGATCCCTGGGGTAATCCACTGGAATCTCCTGCCATACTGTCATGAAAACATCCATGCCTGGCAATCTTGTGTGACTACATAATCTATGGTCTCTCCCTGTGTGACTATGGTCACACAGGATTGTAAAGTTCCATGCTTTCTTCTTACAAAGTGCATCCTCTATGCATTTAATTGCTATGACAACATTGTCACTTTAGTCGTACACATATTAGTCCTCGTTTATATATGTAAAAACTGAAATTCATAGAGATAAACTGAATTTTATAATTTCATATACAATATTAAATCACAAAGTTCACACTTAGACCCAGCACTTCTGATTCAAACAAAAGAGAAAGAAGTTTGAGAACAGCTAGGGCATACCCAGTCTAAAGCTTCTGGTGAAGGAAACTTCACCCAGACCAGTCACCCTAAAGGCAATTAGAGTAATTTCTTAATGTTTCAAAAAAACATAAGCTTTATATCCTTGGGTGGGGGGGAAGAAATATGGTGTTCCCTAAAAGAAAAAAAAAATGAAACAATAATTTCTGCTCATCTTTGCCAACTTTGGAGCAATGGTACTATATAAATTAAAAACGCTTCTACAAAATAAAAGGAAAATGAATCTCATCTTTCCTCTTTTTACGCCTTTTACCTAATCATCTTGATAGCTTTCATATTTAGGGAATATTTTAATAATTCTCAAAACACTGAAGTGGACAGAGGGAATCACACGGATCAAAGATCATCCATCCATCAGTGTGTCATAGAACATGTGGCACTGTGTTTTGTTAAGTCAAACTCATGCTCCAAGTTTCTAAACTTCAAACAACTGAAATACCACAACATTCATAAAACAGAACTGAGCTACTGGGAGTAAGAAAAAAAAATACAAAAAGGTAGCAGACCTCAACAGCAGATAGTAAAATTAACATTTCAACAGTTCTTTCCTTTCATCTCAGTCTCCATAGAACCCTTTTTTTTTCTGGAAAAGCTACGATTTAGGTTTAGAAAGATGCAGAATTACATAAAACATCTGGAATATGGGACAAGGAATATTGGCTTATTATCCCTGGTGGACCCTCCCTATGAAAAATTTAATAGGTCTGTTTTGGTAGTTTTAATCTCCAGAGCACCCCAAGCTATGTTATGGAAACATCATCTTGGTCATTTATATTAGAAAGAACACCTGGTGATGAAAGCAAATATACCCGCTTTAAAATTGTGAGTGACTTTTCTTTAATCCTCAAACTTTTCATCTTCTAATACAGATATATAATTTTTAAAAGCAGGACTAAAAATTAGCTTTTACATCTTTAAGATTGATCAGACTTACACTATGAACTTACCCCATTTTACTACAAAGCAACCATACTTTTGCATCTTTAGAGAATAAATGATTTTATTTTAACTGACACTTGCCTTTTAAAGATTACAGAGTTGTTATACTGATTTTCATCATGTGAAACCAGAACATCATTTACTTTGTTACTGATAATTTCATTACACCTGAGATTAAAGTTTTTCAAAACAGCAACAATAGATTTTTTTTCTTTAATTGGCATGTTTTCCTATTCTGTGTTAGAATTTTAAAGCTATAATTAACAAAATATCCTCAAATCATAATTTAAAGTTTTACAAATAATGGCTCAAAGTCAACATTTTAAGTACCTTATTGATTAAAATTTCTTATTGTTGATCTTACAGAAGTTTGCTAAGAATAATCAATTTGCGTTTCCAGGGTGATTTTGATAAAATCATTTGGCAGGAAACTCTCTAAAACTTATGCAATTCAGTAACATAAGACACTGTTTCACTGTGAATTAATAGTTTTCATCAATTAATGTTCTATAGGATGAGACTGCAATTGTACTTCCCAATTATATCAGTTCTAAACTTAATAATTTTCTATTGTAATCATATATAGAGGAAATTCCAAATATAACTTAAACATAAAACGATTCTGTCTTCAAGATTCTATTTTCACTGATCACATATTTTTAAATGCCCATCATACCATAACTGCACTATTATTAATATCACTGAAATTATGTAATGGATCTCTACATATTCCAATTAAAAATAGAAGCCCTTAAAATATTACAGTATTTATAGTCTATAAAGATTTTTCAGGAACATTTTTATTAATTTGACACAGATACGCCTTCATTTCTAATGTTACAACCCTGAACCATTTTAAATGCAATTAAAAGTGGTTATGAAAGAGTGTGGACTTCCTTGTGAAGTAGGAAATCACTCTTGTGATTAACATGCAAACGAGCTCATGCTGGCAGAATAGATTGGGGTTTTAAAACCCCAATTACTTTTGTATGATTATCTATTTACCAGTACACAGACTATTTTCATTTTTCATCTAATATAAAATCGGCTTGCTTACATTTTTAGCACAGCAATTAATATTTACAATAATTATGACATCAAGCACTACTGAGAGCTAACTAAGTAAATCATTTACTCTGGTCTTTTTTTCTTTATATATCATTAAATAGTTCTATAATTTAATTCCACATGTGATGGTTGACTATTACTTTTAGACAGAGATCAAAATAAAGTAACATTTTATTTAATTTAAATTTACTTATGAGACACACTATCTTTAGCATTCAAGTAAGGTGACTATTCTAATTACAAATGCCCAAACTTTTAAGTCTAGTGAGTATGACATATAAGGTTAGTTTAAACTAACTAACACAGGGGCTAATAGGGGTTAAGGGGCAAAATACAATAAAAATGAATACTAAGAATCCTTTTTTTCTTTAAAAAAAGTATTAATAGATAATTCTAAACTTTCACTAACATACTTTGATTCTCACCTGCTATGTACTGCACACATACACATTTTCCTAGACTTCGAAAGAAAATTATAATGCATTAATGATAGGAACCATGGTAATGGAAAAAAGGTCACCCTCTCTTAAACACCTTCTGTTTTAAACCATTATATATAAAGACATTCGAGAAAGCAAAGAATTAAAAGCCAGCCTTTGTGCAACCCATTACTGAAATATTATAGAATAATCTATATCAAATGTAGAGGAATAGCAGATTCTTTTGGATCTAAATTAACTGCAGCCATAGAAACGCTTTTATGCTTATTATGTATCTGCATGTTGATTCAATTATTAAAAGAACACCTGACAGCATCAGACTTATTTAATTGAATTAATTAAACTGGATGAATAATCACTGAATTCCTTTTGTATGAAATTTGTCCTGAAAAGTAACACTGGCATTTGGAAATTGGAAGTAATTTGCATGGTGAAATACAGTGAGCATGGAAATCTCCTACTTCAGTATGCTGATTTTTCTCCCTTTATATTACATGAACAAATGAACAGACTATGTGCACATAGATATTTTCTCCTTTATAGTTTAAATGTTCCAACTGAAATCACCTCTAATATTATGCCTATAAACACCTTTAAAATAAGTCCAGGAATTTTATTTTTCTAAATTTTAGGCTCAGATAATCTTACATTATGTAGATTATAACATTCCCCAAATGTGTAATATGACCCTATCTTCCTGAAACTCCAAGACACAGGAAAGCATTCAAGAAACATTACTAAAACAACGTATTTATTACCTCCAAGTAAACCTTCTAAGCATCAAATGAAATCCATTTCATTAATTTTAATAAATGAGGGCTATTAGCCTTTGTCACTGTTTTCAACAATAGAAATAATTTCCTTTTGTGTTTAAATGGTTAAAACATATCACCCAACATCACAACACTTTTTTTTTAGCATTTTATCAAAAGAATTGTCTCATTTATAATTATTTTCTTTACTTACTGATGACATAGTAGTGATTTACACCCCCCCCCCAAATAGAATGGAATAGTGAATATCAGAACTTCTTACAAGATATGCTTCTTTACCCCATAATCAAGATCATACCATTACCAGATACATTTTAGACCTTTTTACTCAAATCAAAATAAAGTAGCCATACAGTTAAAGAAAAGTTAACACTTGCAGAGGAGATTATTAGAGTCTGAGCATCCTGCTTGGCACAGTTCCAAAGCCTGGCCATTAGCTTCTTCAGTATTAGTAGTGGGGGTTCGTTTTCTTTCTTTTCATAGCTCTGTATCATTTTACTGTGTTTCTGCTACTATGCAGATGCATTAATACCTGTTATAGCTACCACACTAGGGATAAAATTTGGTGATGAGTTCTAATACTGTACATGATTCATCTGTAATTATCTTTGCTGTCAAATCAATTGTGTTTCATTTAGTATAAATGAACACTATATTTATGATTTTTATGTTGGAAGGGAGAAAAAATACATTCGTGTACACACACACAGGCATACACACGCTTACACACACACACACACACACATATATACATATATATACATACACATACACACCTGAGGTGATGAAACAGGCCATTTCAATTATGTTTAGTATGTAAACCTTTATTATAATCATGATATCTGCAATAGTAAACAAGTGAAAGTCTACATTTGTCACATGACAATTACATTCATGCTTTATTGACAATTATACTTAAACTTTCACTGGTATGTTTGATCCTGTGCCTTCTGATACTCCTACAATTTGGGTTATTTCTGTTCTATTTCTCAAAAATATCTTTGAATTAATGATCTGATTTATGATAAAAATCTTGCATACAAAGAATAACCATTTTTCTTGCCTATATAAAATCAAAATATAACAAAATCTCTTATTTACACAAAAATTATTAAGTAATTTTAAGTCCTTAATTAATATGCCTCTTGTGGTATTAAAAATTAAATATACTGAATTTACTTT
Source organism: Gymnobelideus leadbeateri (assembly GCA_011680675.1). Lineage (NCBI taxonomy): Eukaryota > Metazoa > Chordata > Mammalia > Diprotodontia > Petauridae > Gymnobelideus > Gymnobelideus leadbeateri. The sequence continues at coordinate 286,908 of WOXC01009654.1, forward strand.
TCTATAATCAAAATAAGAGGCAACAGAAATAAGCAAAGTGCTTTCTGAAGAACCTATGTGTCTATTTCAATACCTATATTCATAATGGTAGTGTTTAGAATTTTATTTTACATAAATTATACCAATTCATTGGCATTGCACACCATTTTTAATGCCAGTTTATTATAGCTTGATTTCATAATATTGGATGTGGAAATGGAAACAGTGCCATCATGTGATACTTTTCAGGGTACTTCACTTTTATTTCTAACCTCCAAGTCTGGAGCTGTTGTAGAAACATATATACAAAAAATTTCTAGAAAAGCACAGAATGGCAGTATAATTTATCCTAACATCATTGGGTTTTGTGCAGCCACATCCTAGTCTTCATATTTTATGCATTACCTAAAGAAAAATATCTTTTAAATCTGCAAAAATAAGTAAATGGTGTGTGTCTATTTGTTACCTACAACCACTTAAAAATGTCAAAATTATCCAAACTAGCTTCCTTAAGCCTTCTAAATTTATAATCACTTTTAATTCCAACAAAAAACTTCATTCTATTAAGAAGCCAAGAAGTTCATTTCCCTTTCAAAGAGCATCAAGTTAGCTGTTTGAGGGGAAAACATTTAAGTGTTCTAAACCTTCACTGTCAGAGGATAAGAATATAAGTGCCAACTCCAACTCAATTAATATAACAAAATTTATTATCAACAGTTAGAAACACACTTACCTTTTTCATAGTTCTTCCATGTCCTTTTCCAGAAGAAAGGAAAACCCCATTTTTTTTACTCACTTAAACACATTTAATTTAATTTAAATTTTTATATAACAAAGGTATTTCTAGATATTTTCAATTTCCCCAGAAATCAAGGTAACTAAATGACAACTTACTATCAAATAAAAAATAATCTCATAAATGTGAATGGCTACTTCACAACACAAATAACTGATCAATTTCTTGCAAGTCCTTATATTAAATGAACAGTAAACTGAGTGGGGGTGAGAGGATGGATTTCAGAGAGCGGAGAGACAGGAAGTCCACAATTCTCTAAACTTACTTCAGTCATGTGTAGCATAATGGTATAAATGAGAAAAAATCTACACTTTAGTAACAAAATTACTAATAAAGTAATAAATATTGAGCCCTGGCTCTAAACCTGAGCCAAGCATCATCCCTCAAAATTGTTTTAGGGAGGATTTTTAAATTATTCCACATTGAGGTAAAAAACAATATTTCTAGTAATAAGATTATCACTTCATATTTTAAAAATTGTCCAATAAATAAATACAGATGAATAAAAAAGTTTGCAGTATCATATTAGTATTTGTCAATCTGAAGCAACTATAGAATAGATTTCACAAATTATTATGCTTTGTATATGTCCTATGATATGATATAGTTTGGTACTTATTTTAAACTCATGCAAAAAATGGATTTTAATGAAAGCTGAAAAAATCTTAGGAAAACCTTTATTCAACAGAGCACAAGTATGTTTGCTTATTTTATGAATGGTGAAAACAATCTCTAATCTAAGGAGCCTGTGGAGAACTTAATTACAGACATTAGAAAAATTAAGTAGGGGAAAATTTTAGCAGTAAGAAAAAGGCACTGAGTAGATGTGATTTATTTAACTGTGTGGTACTAAAAAATAATCTTCTGAAATTCTTAATTCCCAAAGTCTTCTAAGTGGAAGTCACCAAGTTATGCTATTTGCTGAAGAATGCTTTCAGTTATTTTTTAAAAAAATCTACTCTTAAGAGCACTGGCTTTGGAATCAGAAGACTTGGGATTCAAATTGCATCTTTAAACAGTTACCACCTGTATGACATTTGGGAACTCAGCATCTCCCAGGCCTCAATTTCTTATCTGTAAAATGAGAGGTATAATGGCCTCTGAGTTTCACTCAACCTCTAGCTCTATGAACCCATGATTCTATTATTATTTTTATTATTACTTTTTTCCAAGCAAGATGATGGAAAATCAAGCACTGAGTAGCTGAGATCATTTCTTTCCTATTTTCTCTTTCCTCCCAGCAATGTTTCTCACTCCTCCCTCTAATTTTGCCTTAAAGAAAAGATTTTCCTTCCTTTTCTCTGAGACTGGCCAAGGGATTTTTTTTTTCTGAAATTAGAAGAGGTAGTACCCTAATATTTTATGTCTTCAGGAATAAAATCTTCAGCAAGTCCTTGGGTTCTTCCCATTTCAAAAAGTAATCCTGATACTGTAATAGTTCTTTTAGTGGAGGAGGAAGAGAAATAGGGAACAGAAAGTTTTTGAAGGAGTTCAATAGAGCAGCGGATTTTTTCCCTTCCCCTTTAGGTTGGGATTCAGGAATGATACTTCTATATTTTCAGCTGCAGAAAAACCAAGAATATCACGTGTCCTTTTAAACTGAATCCTAACTAATATTTCACAAACTACAGAACCCTAGGCAACAGGATTTAGTTATAAGGATCTTGCTTTTCTACCCCAACCAACCCTTATTTTTAACTTTATTTGAGCATCCAGCTGACTTTCTTCTAATCAAAAACATTAGGGATTAGTGAAAGAAAACTTTTCTAAGAAAAAGGAAAATAAAGTATATGAAAAACTGTAAGAAAAGGATGACATTACTAGCTTATGGGACAGTAATTTCTATTTCACTAAACAATATGTATTTTTCATAGAAGAAATGCTAATGTTCTGCATTTTGCTCACAAAATATCTAGTATTTTAAACCCTTAACTTTCAACCCTCCTAGGTTCATAAAATTACTTATTTTCCATAAAACCTGTCCACCTCTGAGTGAACTAACACTCTCCCATATGCAGATGCCTTCTTCCACTATCTTCTCCTTCACCCATATGCTGAAGTAACCTTACTCTTGGCCAAGATTAACCTCTTTGCTTTTTCTAGTGACCTCATTCCATTCTATATCTTACAAGTGATTGCACTTTAATTTCTACTTTTTCATTTTCAATCTCTCCGCATTTAGTGGCTCATTCCCTATTGTCTACAGTGCACCATGTCTCTCCCATTCTGAAAAAAATCTTCACTTGATCCTTCCACCCTCATCAACTATTGTCTTTATCTCTTCTGACCCTTGTAGCTAAACATCTACAAAAAGCTGTCTATGCTAGGTGCCTCCACTTTTTCTTCTCTCATTCACTTAACCCTCTTATAATTCAGTTTCCAATCTTATCATTTCACTGAAACTTTCCTTTTCAAAGTTATTAATGGTCTAGTTACCAAATCCAATGGCCTCTTCTCAATTCTAATTTTCTTTGACCTCTCTTGCTGCCTTTGTCACTGCAGATCACTTTTTCCTTCTTGATGATCTCTTATCTCCAGGTTTTCAGGATATATTCTCTCATAGTTCTCTCCTTAACCTATCTGATTGCTCTTTCTCTGTCTCCTTTGCTCAATCCTCTTATAGATCATTTCTGCTAACCATAGGTGCCACTCAAAGTTCTGTCCTGGGTTCTTTTCTCCCCCTCCCTCATTCTTCTTTATTTGGTGATTACATCAGCTCTCATGTATTTAATTATTATTTCTATGCTGATCATTCTCAGATAAACATTCCCTACCCTGAACATTCTGCTGACTTCCATTCTTGCCCCTCCAGTTGTCTTTTAGATATCTTCAACTGCATGTCCACTTAAACTAGACATGTCCAAAACAGAACTCATTATCTTGCCCCCCCCATACTTATCCCAATTATTGTAGGGGGCAATACCATCATCCCAGTCCCTTAGTTTCACAATCTAAGCATCATCCTGGACTCTTCACTATCTATCAACCCCCATTTTCAAACTGTTGACAAAGCCTGCAAATTTCAACTTTTCAACAACTCTCAATGATGCCCCCTTGTCTCCTTTGACACTACCATCACCCTGGTATAGGTCCTTATCACCACATCCATGATCATGTTAACAGCTTGTGGGGTAGGCTGGCCCATCTCAGGCCTCTCCTCATTCCTGTCAATCCTCTATTCAGTCACCAAAGTGATTTTTGTTAAGCACAGGTATGACCATCTCACTCCTTGTACACAATAAACCGTAGTGACTCCCTATTACTCCAGGATCCAATGCAAAATGCTCTATTTGGTATTCAAAGCCTTTCAAAACCAAGCCTTTGACATTTTCTTATTCCCTAACATGTACTTTTTGCTGCATTAACATTGGTCTCTTTGTTGTTCCATGAACAAGGCCCTCCATCTCTTGACCCCCATAACTGGAACATTTTCTCTCCTCAGCTCAACCTAACTTGCCTGGCTTAAGTCCCACTTAAATCCCATCTTTTACTGGAAGCCTTCACCAACCCCTCTTAATTCTAGTTCCTCTCCTGTTATTTCTGACTAATCCTCTACATAGCTTGCTTCTCTCCCTCCCTCCTTCTCTCTCTCTTTCTCTCTCTCTCTCTCTCTCTCTCTCTCTCTCTCTCTCTCTCTCTCTCTCTCTCTCATTTGTACGTTGTCTCCACCATGAAACTCTTAGCTCTTGGAAGGCAGGGACTGTGTTTTGCCTCTAGAATCACAGGGCTTAACATACTGCCTGGCCCATAATAAAGCCTTAATAAATGTGTATTGACTGAATGACTACTTCCATCAACAATCTCTTGCCTATACCTATTTTGGAATCCAGGTGTCATGGCAAACCTGGAGTAAGGAAGGTGGGTTCAAGTCTAATCCCAGACACTGAATAGCTCTGTGAACATGGGTAAATCACTTAACCTCTATCTGCCTCAGTTTCTTCATCTGTAAAATTAGAGTAACAGTACCTACTTCTCAGGGTTGTAAAGATAAAATAAGATATTATATTGTGCTTTGAAAACCTTAAAATATATTAGCAGTTATTACTGTTTGTTATTATTTCCCCAACTCACAACTCCTGAGAAGCCATAATAAATGAAAAAGTAGGCCTTGTGGAGACCTATTTGAAATGACTCTGTACACAAAGTTCTGTATTTCTAGAATAAATGTTGGTGATTTAGAGAGTCGAACTCTTATTTTTGCTATTCAATATAGGGTTATCATTTCTTCCCTATATAGTGTGACATCACAAAGGACTTGGCTCACTTTTTCTACTCAAGAAAATTTGACATTCTATATAAAAACAATCCTGTCCCCTGGTGAAAATTAATAAAAGCTTCCCAGACTGAGTAGACGATGATGAATTTTCTCCCACTGCTGATCCAGTGACCAATTCACACATCTCTTGGCATAATAATCATGAGCAATAAATTCTGTAAATTATTTATTTATACTTAATCTTGGCCTTTTCTTCTGAATCTTCTTTTCTCCTTCCTACATTGTTGATACAAATGTATCCAGAGTCGTTTTCTCCTTTACCTTGGTGCTATTTATTGTAGCCTATATGTTCCTGGCAGTTCAGATGGTTTGGCAGAAGGCCTAACACTGTATCATTTACAAGCATTTAATATACTCTAAATCTGTAACAAGTGGTTTCCTTTTTTATTATATAGAACTGAAAAGATCATAGGTGAAATGATGTCTCTCTAGATATGAAATAAATAATATTAAAGTTGATACACATATTTAAATACTCCACTGTTTACAAAAAAGGCTTTCAAACCATCTTTAACAAGAATATATGCCACATTCCTAACATAAGGATCATAAAGACTTTTCACTATGTATGTATGTCCTATCTAATGTATCCAATTGATTTTGAAAAATATGAAGTCAAGTGAAAGAATATCCCAGAAGGGTAGTTCTAAAGCATTCAATTCCCTTTTCAGACAAAGAGACAACACCACAGCAGTGTTGGTTGGTGATGCATTGATAGCATGGAAAATTATTAGGTTGGAGCAGGCTTAGCCTACTCTATACATGATAATAATAATTATATTCCATCTACTTAAATAAGGTGAGTGATTTAATAATAAAAGCACTATATATTTTTTTATTAATGACTTATCACGAGGATAAATATCACACTGTGGGGGCATGGGGACATAAAATAAGTTAACAGGGGGTAAAGTAATACTTTGAATTTTTTTTCTTGGTGGTCTAGAATTTTAATTTAGTTCCTTAATTAACTATCAAAATTGTTTTCTGCCCTTGAGGAACTTACAGTCTTTCTGGGATGATAAGGCATACACCAATGAAAAGATAACATAACAGAATTTCAATTTAGGCACTGTGCTAAGCACTGGGGATACAAAAAGAGGCAAAAACCAGTTCCTTATCCTCAAGGAATTTACAATCTAATGGGGGAGGGAAGCACACAATATGCACACAAATATGTGCTAAGCATGCTTGTATACAGGATAAATAGGAAATAATTACAAGGAGGCACTATTTATTAAGAAGAGTTGGGGAAGGATTCCTATAGAAGGTGGAATTTTGTTGTTCAATCATTTCATTCACATCCAGTTCTTCATGACTCCACTAGGGTGTTCCTGACAAAGATAATGGAGCAGTGGCCATGTTCTTCTCTAGCTCATTTTGCAGATGAGGAAACTGAAGCAAACAGAGTTAAGTGACTTGCTCAGGATCACACAACTAGTAAGTGTCTGAGGTTGGATTTGAACTCAGGTCTTCCTGACTCCAGACCCTGTGCTCTATCATGTGTGCCACCTAAATGCCATAGGTGGGATTTTAGTTGGGAATTAAAGGAAGCCACGGATGTAAGATAACCATGTAGTGCAAAATACTGATATTAATAACTTATATTTACATAGTGTTTCAAAGTTTACAACAGTCCTGTGAAGTTGGCAGAGGGAATATCTGACCTCGTGGAAACAAAGAATGACATCTGGGACAAGCCTTATGGAAAATCGGGGATTAAATTTATTATCTACAAGAACTGTTACACAAAATAACTAATATAAGATAAGCATCTTTACAAAACTAAAGTATACACTGTCCGGTATCTTAAACTCTTCCGGGTATTCATGGCATTCTTTCTTTTTTCTTTTGCTAGGGGCATGAAAAAGTCTTTCCAGAGTATAAAACAATACTTCCTTTGTCCATTCTACAAATGTACATATTCAAAATTACTCAAATACCTGAATTCACTTGACAATCATAGTCTTAGGTTAACTCTATTTGACACTATAATTTTTTACTTTTTAGTAAGGGGTCTAACACTGTGTTTTTATTAATGTAGGGAATTTCCAGTGAAAAAACACATTCTATAAATGTACATCTGTCACCATTCTGTAATTTTTAGTCTTAGATAGCCAACCTGAGTACTGGGTTAAAGGTTAAATAACATGGCTGTGGTCATACTCAAACTCAGTCCTTCCTGACTCTGAAGCTAGTTCTCTAACCATCACAACAGATTGCCTCTCAAATATTAATTTAGCAGGCCAAAACTATATTTTTCTCAAAGCACCCTACAAACTAAAAAAGAAACATTTCTTTATATAGAAACATAAAACAATTGTCAAAAACCCCTCAGAAATATTCAGCTTCAACAACAGGAAAATACCAATCAATATTATAAAAGAAGTACCATGAAGCTATGAACATCCTGATAATAACGCTGGTATCTCTTTAATGTAAGTGATATTATCTTAAATTTTCTGGAGATTCATAACAAGAATGCTTAAAAAAACCACACACACACAATTATTTCAATGAAGTAGATACAAACAAATCTAAATAAGGCACATAAGAACCTTGTCATTCATCTTTACATATGATCACACTACTATGACAAAACCACTTTGGAGAAACCAGAATAAAATAAATTAAGGCAGATATTAAAAAAAAACACAACCCAAAAACCTACTGCATGCATTTATGAGGATATTACAACAAGACCAAATCAACTAGCAAAGTAATCCAATAACTCCTACTTTTTTAGGGTGGTGGCTGGGCCTCGAGTCAGGATGACATGACTTAAATCCAAGGATTATAGGGAGGCATGTTCTAGGTGATACTCTGTCTTATCAAAAGGAGAGGCAGCAAGGTATAGTAAACGCGTCCACCTCTGATGTATACTGGCCATATGTGCTTGGATGGATCATCTACCCCCTTGGAGTTTCTAGAAACTCACCAAGAATATAAAGAGTAACTCAGCTGCTGATTGGTAGACAGAGTTTGGTCAGGAGTAATGCATATAGTAAAGAAATTATTGGTCTAGGAAAAAAAAAATGAATGTTCATGGCACTGTGCTATACACTAGGATACAAAGGCAAAGAGCTAAGACAAAAAACTGCCTTGTCTCTGAGAAGCTTACATCCTAATGGGTAATGGGGAGAGGGGATAGAAACATTTAAAAAAGATGAAAATACCTAACATAGTTCTAACTAGGCATCTAGCTGCTACAGTAGACAGAGAGCCAAGTCCTCCTAAGTTCAAATTCAGCCCCACACACTAGCTACGTAATGCTAAGGAAGTCATTCAACCTCTCTGCCTCAGTTTCCTCATCTGTAAAATGATAATAATAGCACTTACTGCCTAGGGTAATGGTGAGGATAAAATGAGATAATATTGTAAAGCATTTTGCAAACCTTAAAGCACTATATAAATACTAGCTAGCTACCTAGACAGCTATGATAACACTGTACAGGAATATAATGGAGTAGGAATAATAGTAAGTGTGATAGTAGGAGGACAATTGACAAACATAAGCAATGCCTATGGCACTGTACTAAATGTTGGAAATAAAGACAAAAGTGAGTTAACTGGCCCTCTCCTTCAGGAGTTTACATTTTAATGAGGAAGTCAATAAGTATATAAAGAATACATGTACATGCATGCATAGAAAGAAAACATATGAATATATATATGTGAATATGTATATGTATATATGTGAATATGTATATATATATATATATACATGCTTGGATATATGCATGTGTATATGAATAATTAAAAGGCAGATTAAGGGAGGAAGAGCATTACAGTTGGATAGGATGGAGATCTGGAAAGGCTTCACTGGAAGAGTAGGTGCCTGAGCTGAGTTTTGAGGAAACTAGGCATTCAATCAATAAACATTTACTAAGTGCTAGGCACTGGGCTAAGTGCTTGGGATACTACAAAAAGGCAAGAGACCACCCCTACCCTCAAGGAGCTTACAATCTAAAGGCAAGTAGGCAGGCAATAATAAGCAAGTAAGCACCTACTTGTGCTGGACACTATGCTGATAAACCAGGCATTTGAAAAAGGCAGAAGTGAAGATGAAGAGCATTTCTGCCAAGGTGGTGCACCACTGTATGGGCATATAAATGGAGGGAAAGAGTAGTAATGAGTGGGAGGAGGAAAAATCTCCTGCAATAGAAGGTACATGAGCAGCACCTTTGAGTAGTCAGCTATTTCCAGAGTCTTGCTGAAATGAGAGCTGTTTCTTTTCTAAGTAATACAGGTTTTTTTTCCCTAGAAATATAAAATGAGACTGATAACTTTTTGTCTACTATCATCATTTAATAGTATTATAGATTTCCATTAATATAGAGCCCAATAAAGGAGCAATCTCTTAGGGGTTCATGGAATATGAGTGAAGCACTGCTTGCTCCTACAGGATATGGCTCAAGAAAGTTTTCTCCGTTGACAATTTTTTTTCTTAAAAATCAGATGGTAAATTCTCAATGTCTAATAATTGCCTAATTATTAGAGGCAGCATAGTATACTGTAAAGAGTGTTAAATATGGAGTCAGAGGATTTAAGTGGAACTCCTAATTCTTCTATTAATAGCTCTTTTAACCTTGGGCAAGTCACTTAACTTCAATGAGACTCTGTTTCTTCATTTGTAAAAGAAGGCGGTTAGACTAGGTGGGCAACTAGGTGGTATAGTGGATGGAGTACCAGGCCTGAAGTCAGGAAGATTTATCTTCATGAATTCAAATCTGGCCTCAGATATTTACTATAACTGTGTGACCCTGGGCAAGTCACTTAACCCTGTTTGTCTCAGTATCCTCATCTGTAAAATGAGCTGGAGAAGGAAATGGAAAACCACTCCAGGGCCTTTGCCAAGAAAACCCAAAGAGTTGTACATGACTGAAACAAATGAACAACAGACTAGATGACATGGAATGACTCTCAACTTTAAATTTATGATCCTATGCTCCTAATACCATCCTTAAGAGGTATGTATTTCAAGAGTTTTCAAAGCACTTTCTCCTACTAAATGTCATTTGATCCTCATAACAGCCCTGGGAGGTAACAAAGACATTATTATTATCCACTCTTTAGAGATGAGGAAACTAAGACATAACGGGATTATATGAATTGCCTAAGGTTGAATGGGCAGCAAGCTGCACTGCCCAAACTGGAATCCAAGCTTTCTGGCTAGAAATTCAAAGATAATATGGTGTGCACTTAAGGAAGCAGGCAAAGATGCATATAAGAACTGCATGTAATTTTTAAAAAGAACTGTATCAAAATGAAGAATCAATAAGGATCTGAGTGCCCCAGGGCTTCTCCCAAAAAGTCTATACGATTTGTAACTTTTTTTGGTGCCTCAGAGTCTTTTTCACTTTATTGTGGGTACATGTTTGGTTTTAGAGGATTAAGACCTGGCTTTCTCTATGTGAGCCTTCATGAGCTCAAAGATGATCTATGTACCAATAGAAATAATTCAATATATGTTTTTTTTTTCTGTTATAATCTCAAATATAACTAATTAGGTGAAAAATGACTGAGATAAACAAAGAAAATATCATAAGACAAGATGAGTTGGGAGTTATGGCTTCTAGTCCATAAAGTATATACAGTTTCCCTATGCAATAGGAGTCAAATTCCTTAACTAGTCTAAGTCTAAATTCTGCATTTATCCAAGACATATTTTTACTTAGTGAAAAGGTTGCTTAAGGAGCATCCAAGTAATAGATGCACAAGCATTTTGAGAAAATTACTTTAGAAATTCAAGGAATTACCCTTATGACTTCTCTTCTAGTTAAATTATCTCTTCCACTTTAATATTCATTTCTTAGCAAGTTCTTTTGAAAAATGAAGATTTTTGCAAATATTAGAGAAAAGATACCATGGTCAGAAATGCATTAAAATGGGAAACTATGACACTTACTAGTGTGGAGTTCTTATGAGTGTAAGGGATAGTGCAGGTCAAAGATTGTAGAAACATGGAACACAGCAATCATGAAAAGTCAGATCTTGTCTGTTAGTCACAAGCCAGATTCTCCTGATGTCTGAGGCACTGAGACACCTGTACCTCATCTTTTTCAATGTTTTTCAAAACTTTTATAAACTGCATGGTACTAACATCAAAATGCACTTCTTATTTTAAAAATGTATCTATTCATGGGAGTAAGTCCTATACAAATACATTTTTTGTGTTGTTTTTTTTTAAAGAAATTAAACATTAACACAGATACACAGGGAGTAAATATAAAATGTATATGCAACTGAATGACCGACCAATGACAGGCAATCATAAATATGTTATTTTTTTGTGCTGGAAAGTAGAGTCACAGAACTGCATGGACAAGAAAGATGAGATTGAAAGGAATTTGCTGTTTACCTTCAAAATATTGACTGGTTTCTTCAATAGAGTAGAATCTTTAAGAAAAAGCAAATTTCTTTCTAAAACAAGAGTTCTTACCCACTATTTTGCCATGGATTCTTTAGGCATCCTGGTGAAGACTATGAAGACCCTCTCAGCATAATGCTTTTAAATTCATAAAATAATACAATTTCAAAGGAAAGAAACTATATTGAATGTTTTTAATGGGATGGTTTTAATTATTGGATGGAAGAATAGTTTTCCTCACCTTTGAAATTAATGGAATCTATCCATGGACCCCATTGGGAGTCAAATAGAGGCAAGGGGAAAGCAGTGTCCATAAATTCTCAGTTAAGAAGCCTTATTCCAAGAAAATTTAAGAATGGTGAGTGGGTGTGATCGGAGGAGTTTAGGATTTAAACATAGGCTATTAACAAGCATAAAGTATGCTATAGCAGAAAGTTCAAAGGAGAAAATTGGCTACCTCATAAAAAAAGGCAGTGAAGGACATCACATAATGACAACAAGAAGAAAAAGATATAATTATCATCATGGCACAGTAGAAGGATTCTCAGTTATAAGACACCTGGATTCAAATTTTAGCTTCAGCATTTACTAGCTGTGAGATCCTGGGCAAATCACTTATCTGTCAGAGCTTAAGTTATCTCCTTTGTAATTTGGGGATAGCAATACATAAATTATCTACCTTCCTCATTGGGGAAAATGTGCTTTGTGAATGACAAAGTGTTAAGTAGATATAAGTCATGGTTATTATAAAATTATCATCCCAAATTAAAATAAGGATGGTCAAAGGAAGGCTACACTGTTCTCTTGAAAAGCATCCAGGGTCCCATATTTTTCAAGCCTAGAAAAGATCACGAACCCACACTAGACCTGAAGGACATAACACACATAAACACTACTTTACTATATTTAGGTAACACTCAGAACTGAGTAGTTTCGTTTTATATATGTTCTTCTAATTACCTTGTTCTTGTGAAGTATTTGTGAATACATATACCTTGTTTCTTGCTCTGTGAATAAACCCTAAAAATAATTCAATAAATTAACAGAATCACTGTGTGCATATAATTTGAATAGCATATTCTCAGTCCCATACAATTGGGGATGGTCATTCCATTCATAATCACTGTGCTAGTTCAACTGGGAAGATGTATTAAGGCCCTGAAAAAGTAAATGACATGACTGTCAGAATTAAAGCTGAAAAGGACTCAAGAAATATTAGCATGTTCCATCCAAAGGAAAACTTAAAATACATAAGACATGTTCACAGGAAAAATCATTTAGGCAGTGACATCCCCACAGACTCACCATGCTTTCTGTTGAAGGTTATAACTTCAGTTTCTGGTTTTCCCTTTCAGTTCTCCCTCTCAGCTTAGTTACCTTCTTAGTAATATCCTTATTAGAGCTGCATTGACTCATACAGTTAATATGTGAGCACATTTACCTGCCCCTATAATTCTGATATGAAATATTATGGAGAGATAGGCTTTGTCAAAAGACTACAAGACAAATACAATACAAGGAATTTTGAGTCAAAAACTAATATAAAGCTTCTTGCATTAAATATTGGATATATAGCAACCCCAGATCCTTTGGGGGGTGGAAGGAAGAGGGATACCTAAAATACAGCACCACATAAACCTGGTTTCAGAGAAGGTGGCAACCTGAACTGTTCGGGGAAGATTCTTTTGCCCTGAGTTCCCTATAGCAACATTCAAATCAGAGGTTCACCTCTATCCATTGTCCATAACAATACAAGTGTCTCCCCTGTTAAAAGTTAAGTCTCTTGAGGGCAGAAACTTTCACATTTGCCTTCACATACCCATTACTAACACACACTAAGTGGTTAAGAAATCCTTCTTGTTAGATTGTGTAACCCCTGGGAAAAAAGTCATTTAGTCTCACTCTTACAAAAAAATGAACAAATGGTATTTCTTGGAGAAAACTTAAAATAAAAAGGAAAACATTTGGCATATATTAAATAAATAGGGGAGTATTAAATAAATCTGGGAGTATTCCCTCTTTCACTTTCATAATTTTTAGGGGGCAAATAACTAAAGCCACCACTTAAAATGATTGCTTTTTTCTAGTAAGAAGGCATCTCAAAAACTCACTTATCCACAGGACACATATATATCATATATAAACCCATTCTGTATCCTCCCCTCTCTTTAATACTTCAATAATAGGGATGAAATTCGTCTTTTCTAGACTACAAAATGAATTGGTTTCTCTCTGCCTAATACCAATGGGATAGGAGTTTTCACAAGGTTTAATGGTATTACAAAGGTGATATACTGCTGTGTTGATTTCAGTCTAAAGCAGATAAACTCAAATTATAGTTCACTCTGGATAATAGAAAATATTTAATTTCCAAAATATGTGTTGCATAATTAGAATAGATAATGAACTGTAATTTGATAAAGAGAGGCTATAGCATAATAGGTAGCATACTCATATTTGAAGAAAACTGCATTGATATAATGCACATCTTATATATATATATGTATATACACATACATATATAAATATTCCTTTATATATTGTGTGATGCTTTTAAAGGTTGCAAATAAGTAATCAATAAATAAAAGATATTAGATAGATGTGAATTTGGTAAATGTCTTACTAATTTACAAAAATCATTCATCTGTTCATTCAAGAAGTGTTTATCAAGCACCTACTGCATGCAAATGAAAGAAATTAATTTTTTCTAAATAGAAAAAGTGATGAAAAAATGATCTCAAGAAGATTCTATATATTAATGCATTAAATGTATGTTTCCTTACACATTATATGAATAAATACATATTTAAATGTAAGTAGCAGGCAGTAAGACAGAGTGGATAGAATAGATTTCGAGTAAGAATGGTTCAAATTTGCATTTGACATGTACTAGCTTTCTTTTCCACACAGAGAGCATTTAATACATGGCTGTTGATGGACTGACTTCTCTGAGCTTCAGTTTCCTCATCACATTACAATTATATAAAACAAACTGTTAATTCATCCATTAATTTCCTACTCTGATGCTTCTTGACGTAAGGGTGATACTGGATCATCAAAGGCTATACCAGCAAAGCACAAGCTCTTAGGTCTACCAAGCTGATACCACTAAAACTCATGAAAACTGGTAACACACATGGAATTCATTCTCTGTACTGGCTGGGGGAGTATTATACCAAGACAAACTCACCATACCTTTAAAACAAACTCACTATACTCAGCTATATGATCACACTGAAAATAAATTATTTTAATAATATGGTAAAAATAAAATGAATGAACTGCTGAAGTTACAAAACACTGTTAAGCATTTCACAGGTGACATCACTGAATCTAAGAAAGATAGTATCATGCACAAAAAAATGATTACTACCAGACTCACAGAAGGGAGGCATGATGAAGGCACTAGGCTAGGGATAGGATAAGGGCTTTACTCATCATAATGATTTCTACTGCTCAACTACTATAGATGACAGAAATACTAGCACCATCTTGGAACTCTGGTGTGACCCCAAACTCAACTTAAAAAAGATTTTCTAGCACCAAGTCTGAAAATTACTATCTGTCATGAGAGTAATTTACTTAAGTTTCTACATTCAGTCATGCATCCTAAGCATAGATTTATAATGAAAATACCATCAAATTCCTAAATCCATAAACTAATTATATCTAGGGATACTGAGCCATTAGTGTATTTAGAAAATAGCTTTGTTTGGAAAAAAAAGTTAAAATGCCTAGCTCTATATGATAAATTGATTTTTTTCCAATGTAATAGGTCAGGTTTTCCAGTGTTCAAAGATGTCCTTAGGGTAAAAAAATGTGTATTTTAAACCAAAAGAATGGCAATAATTTTTCTATCAAAATAACTACAGTTACACACTCAAGGTGTATTACTTTGTTTATAATTTCATATGGCACATTAAATGGAATTACAAACTCAAAGAAATCTTACTTAAGCATTATTATACCTATTCTCTGCTACATATTTATCCACAACATGAGCTTAGTCTCTACTATAGCTCATTTGTTTATTCAGCAAATATTTACTAAATTACTGAGCTCAGGGCTCTGTCTAGAGAATGGTTAAGATGTTTAGAAAATTTTTTTAAACATTGGTTCATCATCATGTATATAATCCGTTTTTCATATCTTCATGGAGTTGGACTGTAACCTAAATCTTTAGGATCATATCCAATTCTATGCATTTAAAACCAGAAAACCAAACCAAAACAAAAGATAACTGAGGCCACTGAGTGAAAGAAAGGAATGACAAAACTGTAAAGAAAAGAAGAATTCAGGATTTCTTAAATGTTATATAGCAAGAGAAAAATAGAGTGTGGGCTATATGGATGTTTTGAGAAAAGCCAGGACTTGGGGAAGAGGAAGAAGAGAGAAGATATTAACTATTAAATGAATTCTGAAAGTAGTATTTTTAAAAAATACTTAGCCAACTTTAGGCAAACTCAACAGAGTTGGAAAGATTGTTAGAGACTACTGAATTCCAGTCTCCTCATTTTATACATTAGGAACTCGGGATGAGAGAGGTTAAGTGATTTCCCCAGACTCAAACTGCTTGTGTTTTGACGTAAGATTTGAACTCATCTTCCACACTAACTTCAGCATTCTGTCCAGTGCCCTAGGTATAATGCCCATATCTGTCAATTTCAAAAAGGGTTGTACACCTCCACTAAAATATTCATTTACCCATAATATTTATCAACCTTATTAAATCTACTCAATAGTTCAACTAGTCTATCCCCCTTCTATCTTTTTGTGTTAATAAATACTCATCATTAATAAATTTAGGAGAGAGTAAAATAATGCAGTACATGTAAAACTTTTTAGTGTACTCTGCACATACATAATTTTAACCCATGAATTTATACCTAACCATTACTGTCAATGTCCACATAAACTTTTCTTTGACGTATCATTCTGATCATATGACCCATGATCATATGATCTGCATGACCTATAAGGCACTGAAACTTGGGGAACTGTCTTCTATGAATTTTTAAAAACAAAATGCTATAATGTTGGTTTATAGATGGCACTAAATTAAAGTGGTTTGGAATATGTTAACTGTGTATTCTGTTGTTCAAATGGGACAAAAAATGCTTGGCTGAGCATAGTAATGCAGTACAGCCAAGTCATTACAGCAAGTCTTCAGACACACATATTGCCATCTCTTGTCACAGAAAACAAAGAGTAAACATGTTTTACAGTACTTTAGAAGCCCAAACTGCTCTCTCTGGTCCTAGAAAGAAAAAGATGAGAGTGTTTCAGTAATACTTTCCTGAAACAAGGTAACTGCTTAAAAGAGTTAGCTATTAAAATGCTCATTAACAAATACACTTTGTTACTATTCTGACTAGCTCTTTAAGTACAACCCTGGCAGTTTGACTGGCATAGCATGAAATGTATATAATAATTTTGGTAATAACATAATTTTTATTACACTGACACAATCTCATCATTTGTATTATTATATCTAACCTCTCCAGGAAGGGGAATGTAAAGAAGAAATGAAAGGGGGAAAGGGAAGTACTTCTGATTTGAAATTACAGTATAAAATAGTAATCAACAAATTTATTTGGTATTAGTTAAAAAACAGAAAACTAGAAGTCAAGAGGAGTAATAGCTATGATAGTGATAGCCAGCATTTACTTAGCACCTCCTGTACGTCAGGCACTGTCCTCAGTGCTCTGTAAATATCATCTCATTTGATCCTCAAAATAATCCTCTGAAGTAAGTGCTAGTATTCCCTTTTACAGTTGAGCAAACTGAGGTAAACAGAAGGAAAGTGACTTTACCCAAAGCCATTAGGCTATTTTGTGTCTAATGATAGATTTGAACTAGCATAGACTAGAAAGATTTAGAAACAAATGAACTCAACAAGCCTGTGTTCTATGAACTGGATATAAATTAATTGAGGAAGAACCTATTTAACAAGAACTGCTAGGGAAACTAAAGAGTAGTCTTAAAGAAATTAGATTTGGACTAAAATGTTAGACCATATACCATGATGAACTCAAAATGGATATGTGACCAGAATATTAATGACCATGCCATGGGGAAAATGGAACAAAACCAAACCAGGCACCTTTTGCAATTATGGGTCTGGTACCTTTTGCAGTTTTGGGAATGGGAAGAATCTTAAAACAAATACAGAATGAAAATGATCACAAAATAGAAAATAATTTTGAACTAGGGATAAGAAAGGAAGCAGTCTAGTAAAAATGTCTGTATCAAATACCTCCAATAAGATTTAGAAACCTAAGATATATAGGGAGCTAAGTCAAATATGCAAGAATAGAAGTAGTTTCCATAAGAGCTATTAAAGGAAGCAGTACAAACTATTAATAACAATATGAAATACTGCTTCAAATCATTAATAATATAAATGCACATTTAAAATTCTGAGGTTTCACCTCACATTCAGAAAATTGGCAAAGACAGCAAAAGATAGGAAGTGAACATTGCAAGTGAACACTGTTAAGCCAGGCATAATCATGCAAAGTTATTAAAGCTATGAACTGATCTAGCAGCTCTGGAAAGCAAATTGGAGTTATGTGAAGAAAGTCACTGAAATATGCATACCTTTTGATTCACAGATCCCACTGATAAATATATATTCCAAGGATATCAATTACAAAAAGAAATTCCCCATGGCCATAAAAATATTTATAGCATTGTAATCATAGTAGCAAAGAAAATGAAACTATAGTAGATATTTATTAATTGGGGAAAGGGTAAACAAATTATTGCATATAAATGTAATGGAACATTATTAAACACCAAGAAACAATGAATTTGATGAACAAATAAAATCAATGGAAGACTTAGCAGAAAAACAAAACATAATGATCACAACAAAGAACAGCAACAAAAGGAAAATTGAATGCAATAAAATTGTAATGACCAAAGTTTGGCCCCTAAAGGAAAGAGAAGAGAAGGTGCCTCCTCCCTTTCTTTTTTTAAAGGAAGAATAAGGGAGAGTAAGAATGTATATGATGTCTGACTCCTGATATACTAGTTAGTTTTGCTGGATGATGTGTTAGCTGTGAATTCTGTGATTGGTAAAATGATCAAAGAAGAGGCTTAACATATTGTGGTGGTAACTCTATGTGAAGTTGTTTGTAGAGCAAGTTATTAGTGGGGAAAACTATCAAATTGAACAGTAGAATTTTTCCCACTCCTGTTTTAAAATTTTTCTGTTATAAGAGACGGTTCTCAGTGAGGCTCTTAAATTGAGAAACACAGGTAATGCCAGAAGCCAAGATATGAACTGTCTTGTTCATGGAACATCCAGGAGGTTAGTGTAACTAGATGGAAGAAAATGTGTCAGGGAGTAAGGTATAAGAAAACTGGAAATGTAGTAGGAGAAAAGTCTGACCCAATCAGTGGCCAACTAGCTAATTTCCTCCTTCAAAATAATTTAATTATAAAAGACTTACAAAGATTACTAAAAAACAGGAAAAATTAACATTCTATGAAAATACAGCAATGAACTTAACAGAAACAGAAATTTTCTGGCAAAGAACAATTATGGCTAATGATTCCAAGTTGAGTACTTCAACCATGCCTCCTTGCTCCCCCAAAGTGGCAGAGAGTTTGGCCAAGTTTATGGAGTACAACTAGGTTTTCTGAGGAAAGAGGAAACCATTGCAGCTCTTCAATTCTCTCACCTCATATTTTTTTTTCCCATTTTATTAATATATTTTGATTAAATACAAGAAGGCAAGTTATAACTTATTTTCACTGTTTTGCATACAGTGTAGTTTATCCTCTACATTTTATAAAATGATTACCTATATCTAAAAAGAGGATTCATTCAAGAAACCATCTCTAAATTTTTTCTACTATGGAGTTTTGGGTGTCTAAACATTTTAAGGAATTTGATCTATCACACTGTGGCTTAATTTACTTAAAACAGCTAGAATATTCGAAATTAACTGTTATAAAGATTTTTTTCACAAAAGTAAATAAAGTAATTATGAAATACGTGAAATAACTATACAAGCCATTTACAAGTGGGATATATTCTCTTCCTTCTTTTCAATGAATGTTTAAAGCTCTCCTTCAAGCACTTACTAAATCTATTGATCTGTGAAACACAGTGCACCCCAGGGAGGCAATTCACTTGACGTTATATATCAAATGATGAGATGAATAATGATCATACCATTTGGTAATTAAACGTCTTACAAACCTTTTAACTGACTGAGCGTCAAAAAGGTCAAATGAGGTCAAGCATACTGTGTTTTTTTCCCCACTCTTGTCTTAGATTAACTATATAAAACAACCATCTTTAAGAGTAGCACTGATAGGTATATTTAGTAAAACATAACTTGAAAATTACAAATAAAACCAATATTAATATCTAATTCTTATCTTTAAAATGTCAAATGTAATCTGTCTCTCTCCATCTGACAGAGTTGTTTATAATCTTACTTGTTATGATTTTAAAGTAATTCCTATTTGTATATTTATTGCAAACTACTCTGTTACCCTGGTTAAACAAAAATGGACTATACAACATAGTCTCATCGCTGAATAAGAAAATAAAAGCAAAATTTACAAATAATTCTAGAGTTAATTTTATTCTATATACAAGGCAGTTTTCTAATGTTTAAACATTATTTTAGCAACATATAGCTAAAGAACATTAAAGGAATTTAATGTAGTCTTTAAGTATGACAGATTTTTCCCCCACTAAGCTTGTGATATAACTTATGGTCTAGTTTGTTTTCTTTTCTTTATATTTTATACATATTACCTCATATAGTTACAAATTTCATGAACAAATAATTCTTTTTTTTTCTCTTTGGAGAGGGGAAGGTAGGGCAATTGGGGTTAAGTGACTTGCCTAAGGTCACACAGCTAGTTTTGTGTTAAGTGTCTGAGGCCGCATTTGAACTGAGGTCTTCCTGGCTCCAGGGCTGGTGCTCTATTCACTGTGCCACCCAGCCACCCCACAAATAATTCTAAAATGAAAAATAGAGATCACCCGTATCCCTCTAGTGTTATTAAGATGTATGTGCGTGTATATCTACATGTGTATATGTATTGTTAGAGTACTAATACATGCTTGAAACACAGACTACATGTATTTTTTATTTCATTCTCGCCTCACCCCTCAAATCTAATTAAATGACTGTGGGCTACAGGTTAACAAACTACTACTATATTTTAATCCTCACGACTAATGGTGACAATAATCATAAAAGGTAATAAAATGAATGATTTAGGAAATTAAAGAAATTAAGCTAATTTTAAAAAGCATCATATGACATTAAGGCATGCCTTCTATTGGTTCTAATAACACCAACTTATTATGTATGATCTTGCTGTTTTGTCATGCTATCACCAAATATAAATCTGAAAAAAGTCATGAATATTGCAAATCATACTTGAGATTGATAGGAGATCTTTCACATGGTGTTTAAGTGACAAACTGCTAACTGGGAGAATGAGAAAATGCTTTTTGAAATGTTTAGTTTGATTTTTTGGTTTTAAAAAGTGAATTAAGTGATAGCAAGCAAGCTCGGAGGTGACTGGGTAACAAACTACAGAAGGACAGTCAGGTTAAGAGAATATTTAAGACAGTTTAGCAGATAAGGAAGAACTGGTATAAGGAGGAAAAAGCTAGTATAAAGACCATCACAAAGAAAACGTGCAGGGATACTTGTCACTAGAGGGTGTTAAAGATGAATGCTCCTGTCAACGTCATTTTTCTGGTCCACTGCCTTGGGCAAATCAGCCCTCTCCTTAAAATCCCTCAATGACTTCTGAATTCTCTCTCATAAGTGTATTGTTTTTATTATTAATTTCAAGTACCTCCATCAAACCATCTTAAACTACCTAATCATTTGTCTCTTACTTTCCAGCTTGTATCCTCTACCCCACTATAAACCAGTTTACACTATAACTCCTATTTTCTAACTAGTATATACTTAGTATGTTTTTATTCCATTATTTACATGACCAATTCTAAATATATTTAGGATAAGCACATCGATGGTAAAGATTTCCCCCATTCCTTTTCACGATTACTCTGTTACTATGTATGTTTTAAAATATTCTTATTCGATATGTATATATTGTTCCCTCTGATAGAATAAAAGGCTTTTGAGGGCAGGAACTACTTCATTTTTATTTTTATATCTCTGGTGCCCAACACAATACCTGCCACTCAGTATGTATATATATGACATTATAAGATTCCAGGAATATATCACTAACCTTTGAGGACAGCTCTGTGAAAAACCTATGTTTTCTGGAGTCACATAGAAAATATATCAAATGAGATGGATCAGTAGTCTGGCCTAGTATGTTAACTGTTACATTCTTATCACTCATTCAATCATCAAGAATTTTTAAGTACCTATTATATTCCAGACACAGTGTTAGATGAGGGGGATACAAAAAGAATGAGATAATCCTTCTTTTCAGGCAACTTACATCTTAATTAGTAGATAACAACTACATATAGAAATATAGCATGAATAAAAAGCTAAAAATACATATTATATACAAAATAGTTAAATACCAGATGGTTTTTTTTTTGGGGGGGGCAATGTATCAATTTCAAATGTATCAAGAAAAATTTCATGCAGAAGATAGAGCCTGATATGAATCTTAAAGGAAGAGAGGGTCTCTACTATACAAAAATACAGTGACTGTATTTCAGTCATGGGGGCTACCAAAAGAAAGGCAAAAAAAAAGTTAGAAAGGAAGATAGTGTCCTGTATAATGCCAGTTTGGCTGCATAAGAGTAAAGAAGGGACAATGATATCTCATGAAATTGGAAAGACATGTTGGAATCAGGATGTACTGAGCTTTAACAGCTAATCAGAAAATTTGATATTTTATCCTAGAGGCCATAGGAAATCACTAGGGTTGGCAGGGTGAAGGAGTCAGAATTGCACTTAAGGAAAATTGCTTTCATAGTCGTGTAGTTAAGATGGACTACAGAAAAGGGACTCCTTTTGAAATATTTTTATTTTCAACAAACTCTACAATAAAAAAATTTGAATAGACATATTATTAAATTTTAGCCTCCATTTTAAATATTTAATAAATCCAAAATATAGAATTTAATATTTTTATAATTAAAGAACAAAATAGAATAGATTTTTAAGTAAAGACATTCTTATAACTATAACTGTGTATCTTTTATAAGTTGGGGAATCAATTTTTTAACAACCTAAGTGTAAACAAGCTAGAATTTATCTATATTATAAAAACATTTCTCTGATGAAACATTAATTTTAATACTTAACTCAGGGCCAGAATGTGTCTTGTACACTGTGTACAAAGTGTGATTTTTAAGAAAAATGTCGTTAGAAGATATCCGTAGGTCACTGTTCCCGAAAATACAACCATTAGAGGCAACCTGGCGGAATAACAGACTAACATAACCAGGTCCTGATTTGTTTAAAACCCCAGTAGTACCTACAGATCATCGAAGTCCTAAAACATTATCCTATGCACCCAAGCATAAAGATCTCAGATATGTGGATAGTGTATGGATACCGTGGACTGACTGCTTCATTTCTGTATGACAAGCAGAGCACATGATACTAGAGTTAAATATTCCCAAACACAATGGGGATGGAATTCCATAGCATACTGATTTCCAAATATGACCTTCCAGGTACAAGCCTTTAAAATACATTTGGCCAGTGAGTAGAGCGCCGGCCCTGGAGTCAGAAGTACCTGAGTTCGGATCCGGCCTCAGACACTTAACGCACACACAAACGAAAACCTAGCCGTGTGACCTTGGGCAAGTTACTTAACCCCATTTGCCCTCCAAAAAGCAAAAAAAAAAAAAATACATCTGGCATACTAATAACATAAATAACCATCAAAGAATAGTACTTCAGTATTGTTAATTATATTCGTCTTTTCCTGCTTCTATAGTGGCTTGGAGAGGCTAACCTAAAACTCTTGTCCTGTAACTCTCAGTGAAAATACCATTTAAGTCAATTAAAATTCTATTTGGAATTTTTACAGTGTACATGGTATGATACCAGAGGTGGGGAACCTGTGGCCTTGAGGCCACACATAGCCTTCTAGGTCCTCAGGTGTGGCCTTTTGTCTAAGCACAACATTTCCAGTATAAATCCTTTTATTAAAGGGATTTGGTCTGTGAAGTCTGGATTCAATTCAAAGGGTCACAGTTTAGGACCTAGAGGGTCACATGTGGTCTTGAGGCCACAGTTTCCCCTCCACTATACTCGCTAGAAATACAGAAATGAAAAATAAAATACTCCATGCCCTCCAGGAATTCAGAATCTACTAGGGGAGAAAAGACAAAAAAATTCAAGGTGTAGTAGCTATTGAATGAAAAGCTTGATGGTACAGTGGTTAGAACACAGGACATAAAGACAGACGTTTAAGTTAAAAGGCTGTTTCAGATACTTATTAGCTGTGTGATCCTAGGCTGGTAATCACTTAACTCCTTTCAGACTTTCCTCACCTGTATAATGGAGATAATAGCATCATACCTCAGTGATAATATGGAAGGTGCTTTGGAAAATTTAAGACATTACAGGGAAGTTAACTATTACGATAGAGTTGTTGTTAAGGCTCAAACGAGATAACATGTAAGAGCTTTAAAAACTTTAGAGTTCTATAGAAATGTAAGTATTACTATTGCTGCTATGTTACTACTGCAAAAATATAGTACAAAAAAGAGTTTAATGAAGGCAAAATATAGGTCCCATACAAGAAATTTGGGAAATTTTAAGGAAAGGGAATCTTTTTTTTAATATTCGAAGTTGTAAAGACTTCTTGGAAGAGATGGCCCTTAAGCTGACATTAGAATATAAGGAGTATTTTGGCCCATTCACTACCAGAATGAAGACAGACCATTCTAAGCAACCAGACCGTCGACATCCCAGAAAATGTTGACATCTCTCTTAAGGGTCGGACAGTTATTGTGAAAGGGCCCAGAGGAATCCTCCGTAGGGATTTCAATCATATCAATGTTGAGCTCAGTCTCCTTGGAAAGAAGAAAAAAAGGCTTCGGGTAGACAAGTGGTGGGGAAATCGAAAAAAACTTGCAACCGTGCGCACAATCTGTAGCCATGTACAAAACATGATCAAAGGCGTTATCCTGGGTTTTCGTTACAAGATGAGGTCTGTGTATGCTCACTTCCCCATAAATGTTGTTATTCAAGAGAATGGCTCACTTGTTGAAATCAGAAATTTCTTGGGTGAAAAATATATCTGAAGAGTGCGCATGAGACCAGGTGTTGCTTGTGCTGTTTCTCAAGCCCAAAAAGATGAGTTAATTCTTGAAGAAAATGATACTGAACTTGTTTCAAACTCAGCTGCCCTCATCCAACAGGCCACCACAGTCAAAAACAAGGATATCAGAAAATTTTTGGATGGTATCTATGTTTCTGAGAAAGGCACAGTGCAACAAGCTGATGAATAAGTTGGAAAAGATGCCAAAGGCCGTGTCCTGAGGAGTCAACACTTATTCAGATGTCAAATAAAAATACTTTTTGTCAAAAAAAAAAAAAAGAATATAAGGAGTATTCAATAGGTTGAGATAAAAATGGAGATGGGAAACTTCAGGGTGAGTTTAGGGAACACTTAACAATCCAGCTTGATCAGAATATGGCATATATGAAAGGTGAAGTAAAGCTGGGGGAGCTACTTATGTGATAGGAGGAGAGAGAAATAGGACTTGCTATGCGCAGCCCTCAACTCTTGGGGAAAAAGTAAAGGAAGGAATAGAGAGAAAACAGAGCTGCATCTATTCCCATTCTATGGACAACAGTAAATTTTGGTGCTGAGGAAATTACTGTAGCCATATAAGTTTTATGCAAATATACATATTAATATATACCCTGGATATTTGGGAAAATGGTTAAAAAGTATAACTACAAATTGTAGTGTAAATAATGTATTTTTGAACTTGAACAATCAAATGGGATTTTGACATTCTTAAAAATACCATCGAGGAATTAGTCAATGGGATTACTTAGGAATTATTATTAATTTCCACAGTATCCTCCTATTTAAGTCTTAGTTTATTTGTAAACATGCCACTACATGATTTCAGTGGTGGAAATAAGGTGCAGGAAATCATATAATCATCAACCACAAGAATATGTTCTAAAAAATCTCATGAAAAGGGTTATTAATCACCTTACTATTATTGCTGTTTCTTATTGTAGGAAGGATAGGACCTACTTTTGAAGAAAGTTGTAATATGGGTAATAAGAGAGAGAGGAGTCGGAACACTTAACTGGTATTTCACTTACAAAAAGACTGGCTTTAGAATCAGAAATCAGAATTTGTAAGGGTTCATTGATTTATGTGTCTTCATGTTCTAAGCCAGTGATAGGGAATTTGCAGCCTCAAAGCTACATGAGGCCCACTAGGTTCTCAAGTGTGGCCCTTTGACTGAGTCTAGGCTGTGCAATTTTTGTATGTTTAAGAGGATTGAATTCAATAAAAGGTTCTTAATTAGTTAACAATCCATTAAAGCATAGGAAATAAAAATGCAAACCTGTTAGCCCTCTACCATGCATTATAATTTTAGATTCCACTAATTCAAAATAGGATAAAATTCACATATCATTGGGCTATATTTTCTTTGTTCTATAAATGGGGAAAAAAGGCTTGCTAAACAAATGGAGCACAAATGAAATTGCAGGATATCTGTATAGCCTGCTTATATGAACAGACTTTCTAAGAAATTAAGAAGTACCTATTCACAAATAATTGATATGCCAATTATAAAGCATTTCTACCTACTCATTAATGCTGATCTTATAGATTTCTACTTGCTAACACATTATTATTGTAGTTGAAATTATTGTCCCTGAAAAAAAAACTCACTGTTTAGAAGTGTCTCTAACTCAGACTTAACAAATGCTTAAATGTCAACTACATGGAGAACACCAGTACTGAAAAAAAGTGCACAAGAAGATAAAAAGATTAAATAAGATAGAACTCCTATCCTTTATGGAACTCCCAACCTACATACTAGTTGATATAAAATAACTGCATTTAGAGAGAGGTGCCAACCAAGTACCATATTACCTTCCAATTTATCTTATACAATGTGTGCCATGCTCCTGGTCATTCCCATAAAGAATAGATGAAGAAAAGTAGATAGCTCAACACAAAGGATACTATGCCCACTGAAAAACAACACCATGCAACAACATATGAACCATAGGCCATGTTGTTTTAAAAAAAATACAGCCAAATCACAATTTTAGAGCTGGAAGGGACCATACTGAATGAACCCTATCATTTTACAATTTAAGACTCAATGAGGTAGTAGAATGACATAATAAATGTTGATGTTAATTTAGATGAATAGTTTTGGCACAAAATAACTATCATAATCATTATTCTCAGAGAAGATCTTCCCCTACATGGAGTTGATCTATACAAATTCTTGTCTCAAATGATTTCAATGATGTAGTGAAATCTGAATGAGAAAATTCCTTCTATTAATGCAACTCAACAACTCTTCCACAATTTATAGTCTTGAAAACAGTGAGGAACTGAAAGGTTAAATGTGTGTCAGAGTAAGGATCTGGACCCAGGTCTTCCTGTCTCTGAGGATGACTGCCTGACTACTGCATAACGCTGCCCCTCAACAACTTAGTTCCAAGGATAAAATGTGATTGAGCAGAGGATCTTTCCCCTTTACCTTCAAAGAATAAACCTTATCTCAAGTGGGTTTTATAGCATAAATAACAATGAAAAATAGATTTCACATTATTTAATGAGTATAATACTTTGCTCTAAGAAGAAAGAAAATATGACAGTAACCTTCATTAATATAGAAATTAAATTTAAAATTTAAAACATACAAATGAACATATAAAATAGAACATAAGTAAGTTTATGAGAGGTATAAGGTACCAACCACAGAAGGAATGGTCATTTCTTGCTAAAGTAATCAGAAAGGTTTCATGGAAGAAATAATGGTACTGTCTTTTTTTTTTTTTTGCTTTTTGGAGGGGGTAGGGCAGGGCAATTAGGGTTAAGTGACTTGCCCAAGGTCCCACAGTAAGTGTTAAGTGTCTGAGGTCAGATTTGAACTCAGGTCTTCATGACTCCAGGGCCAGTGCTCTATTCACTGTGCCACCTAACCATCCCAGGACTGTGTCTTTAAAGAATGGATAGGATTTAAACAGAAATAAGCATTTATATAGCATCTTCTATGTTCCAGGCACTATGCTAAGTGATTTACATTTTTGTCACAATTGATCCTCACAATAATCATGGGAGGTAGGTATTGTTATTATTCCCATTTTATGGATGAGAAAATGGAGCCTAATAGATGTTAGGTGACTTACCAAGAGTCACAAAGGTCATAAGTATCTGAGACCAAATTTGAACACAGGTCTTCCTGACCTGAGGCCCAGCATCCTATCCACAGGGCCACCAATTTGCCTGAAAGGCATTACTCTTCCATGAATGCAATGGTATAAGCAAAGAAACAGATGTAGATAGGTTGAAGAGATGATACGTAGATTAGTTTATGTGAAGCAAAGAATATATGGGATTGTGGTGGAAGGAGGTTAAAATCAAATAAGTCTGGGAAAGCTGCACACAATCAAATGGTCCAGAGTCTTGATTGCTTTGCTAAGAAATCTGAATTCTGTTTGTCACAGAATAGGAAGTTACTGAAGGGTTTTGAACAGACGGGATATGGTCAATCCTGCATATAAAAACTGTAACGTGACGTAGAACTGTGAAATATGGGAGACCTGTTAGAAAGATATGACAATGGTCTAGCTGGGCAGTAATTCAGTCTTGTATTAGGATAATGATAAGGATAGTACAAATGTTGTAAAGGTAGAAACTGCAGAATTCCCTTAAAAAACAATTGGATTGAAAATGTGTACAACATTACCATGTGGCTGATTAATTTTTCTCTTTCATTTCTTTTACCATTTTTTTTCTCTACCACTCATCTCTATCTTTAACACTTCTAGGAATTCTTGTTGGGTTTGGGTCCAATTAGAATTTTTCTTTGAGGCTTTTTCTGGCTACTGTTTTTACACTTGTCTTCTTAAGAGTTTTTGTTTGTTTTTTTTTTTGTTTGTTTGTTTGTGTTTTTTTGTTTTGTTTTGCTTTTTTAATTTTTATTTTTTTATGGTAAGAGTTTTTGATAGTCAAATTCTTGTTCTGTTATTTGTTCATTTTTCCAGCCTATTTCTTAGCTTTGAACTTTATATTAAAGTTGAGCTCTGCTTACCTGGTGGTAGGGAAGCATTGTCTCAAGCTTTAGGTTTTTTCATGAGCTTGTTTTCAGAGCTTGTTCTGGGAGTCTGCAAGTTTTTGGAACTCCTAAGGTGGTGTGATCTAGGGAGAGGTGTGGACATAGTTTCTCCAGTCTGCACTTTCATCTTTACCTAGGAAGGGTACCTGCTCCCCTGTAGTTGCAAGCTCTAGCACTACTCTTGGCCCTGGAACTGTGACCAGGACTCCTGATCCCTTGGGATTGACTCCCAGCATTCTTCTCTGCCCTTCTATGACCCAGAACTGTGTATGAGCAATAGAGTTGCCAATCAGCACCAGTTGTACCCAGCACCAGCAAAAGGGCCCTGTAATCTCTTTCTGAACAGTTATGTGACCCCCCCCTAGTCATCTCTGGGCTGGGAACTCCCAAAGCTGCTTTTGCTGCTGTGGCTACCATTACCACTGCAATGTGTGTGGGCTCTGTACAGGCCTCTACCACGGTGTCACAAACTCTCCTGTTGACCTTTTAAATACCCTGACCTTTTGGTGGCTCTGCCACTCCAAAATTTGATTTGAAAAGTTATTTTAAAGTTGTTTGGAGGAGAATTTGGGGAGAGTTCTGCTAGGTGGCTGAGCCTAATCTGCCATCTTAGTTCCATCTGACTGATTAATTTTAACCCCATATAATAAGCACATCTGAAATAATATCAATGGTGCATTTTCTAAAGGCAATGACCTCTCATCTTCCTCTTTCCTTTTTATTATGGAATAAAACAGTAAAGACTCTCAGTACCTTGCAAAATGTTTTCAGAGGCAGAGGCTTCACTGTTGTTTTTCAAGCCTGTAAGATTCTAGACTCCATTCTAGAGAATCTGTTCATTTGTGTTGTTTATTAAATTCTATAAGGCTACTGATCCATGCAAGTAAATGTCAGAAAAACTGAAAGAAAAAAATCAGCCAAGGTTCTATTCTTCAAAAGTTTTTATTTATATAAATCTTTTCAGGGTTGGGGGGGTGGTTAGTGTACAGCTTAAGGACATACACAGCACCACAGACTGTCTTCAACAATTAACTGCTCTGTTAAGAAATTAATATTTTATAGCCAATGTAATAGAGATGACTCTCCCCACCCCCATCCTGTTATGTTGTGCATAAAAAGTATTCTGTCTGCTTCACTGCTTTGCCTTCTTCTTCATGGGCTTAAACCTGTCAAATTATTCCATTTGATTTCAGAGAATTCTCATATGGCAATCTATTTTATTTACTTTATCTTCAATAAAATGGTTCAGTGAGCATTAGCAACTGTGAGACACAAGTTTCAATCAGTCTTCTGGCATAGGCGTCAATCTACATTAGACCTACTGTGCTGTGAGTTGCTGCTAGTAAGTTGGAGGAGCAAGGCCTAATAATGCAGCTGTGGTGGGAAAGAAAATTCTCCCTAGACATTACAATGCATTGCTTATACAATACAGGTGCCTGGTTCAACACATGAGTAATTTCTTAATAAGGCTGACAGCTAAAGGGAGGCTTTAGACTCTAACTTTATTTTACATGACACCTACAGTAACAGTGCTCTGTTCTCAAGCAGACAATGGTTAAAAACTTGAATTGCTAACAGTTAAAAATGAGTTCTCATCTCTCCTGCTTATATCTTGTAGAAAAAAAGAAAGTCTAAAAAACACTCAAACTGTACAGTGTCTCTTCCATAACATTTTCATACAATTACGAATACAACAGCAGTTTCAATGGACCTTTTCTTACAAATTTGTATGACATTTTAAATATAGCTATCGGATTAGACATTAACCACAAAACAATCAGTATGTTTGAGAAACAACTCATTTTGGGAGATGATATCATTAGAGGCTAATTCCAAGAAATGTGGGGCAGCACTGCTAGATGCCGTGAAAATGTCTCCCAAAGCACAAACTTTGTAATAAGTGATGCAAGTTCCTATTTGATATGGGCTGTAAAAAGCAGATTATTGTAAT
This sequence comes from Gymnobelideus leadbeateri, assembly GCA_011680675.1. Lineage (NCBI taxonomy): Eukaryota > Metazoa > Chordata > Mammalia > Diprotodontia > Petauridae > Gymnobelideus > Gymnobelideus leadbeateri. The sequence continues at coordinate 317,549 of WOXC01009654.1, forward strand.
AGTGCTCTTCCCAGCAAATCAGACCATTAAGAATGTACTTAATCTTCAGTTGAATTGAAAAGCAGGCCAGTTAAAATCCATATTTTGCTACTTTGTATAATGGCATCAAAATTTTACTACCAAATAGCTTCAAGCCACAAATCTGACTTTTGTAAACTTTCTTTTTTGGCCAACAAAATAAGAAAAAATAACATGGTGCTTCAACTTTAGTTTCTTTTACTTTAATATAATGGTGATCCTTTGTCCCGGTATCATCACAGTATAATCGACAGATCAGATCAGAAATTGGATGGGATAGCTCTTGGTCAGACCACATTCTTTGCTCACATGTATTTGCAAAAAGTCAACCTCCAAAAGAACAAATTCGGTGAACAACTAGTAAGTCCAAATTTTTAAATCCTAACATAGATACATAGAGCTGTATCTATACCCGATTAACTACATACATTCCTGGTCATCAGTGAATGTTTGAAAGAAAATAAAGTTAGGAAAGAATTTTTTTTTCAAAAAGGCAATTAGCAAAAACCAATGAAATAGGGCTATATTGTATGTGTCAGATATAGATACACACATATACATATATCTGATATATATCAGAAAAGAAAAAATAAAGATTATTGAGGTCACTAAATAATGAAAAAAGGGAACAGTTTCAACACTGATTAATAAATAATAAAAGTAGAGGGGAATTAACACGGTTTGGGAGACAAATGTAAGCAAACACTAAATAATATAGCAGAGAAAAAATTAGGGAAGCCCTTAACCCAAGAAGCTTGTTCAGGCAGAAAATATAAAATGATTCCTAAAATGTTAAGATAAATGTATGGATGAAAAAAAGAATGTAGGCTCTTCAACATCAGAGGCATTTTCATCATTAATGTTTCTGTGCCCCTTTGTAAACTTAGCATAGTCCCCTGAAAATACATTTGTGTAACAAATGTTTCTTATATTGAACTGAATTGAGGGTAGGTACTGGCCTACCAAGAGGATCTGAGGAATGTCAGGAACCACCCCCCATTTCCTTCTCTCTCTCTCCTTCTCTCTCTCTCTCTCTCTCTCTCTCTCTCTCTCTCTCTCTCTCTCTCTCTCTCTCCTTTAGAGGCAATATAAAAGCAAACAACTATTATTCTATGAGAGACCCATTAATACCACTGACAACAGAGGGAATACTATTCAATGAAGCACCAGAATATAACTAGTGACTAGTAAACTGCTCTTAAAGAAATAACATTTAAACCCTGAGAAAGTAAACTCAACAACATGGTTTTATTATTGTGTTCAAGATACACAAAGAGTAGATACAGTGCCAGTCTTTTCATCAGGGACAGGAGTCTGAATCTTCCTTCAGACTCTAAGTAGGTGTGTGACCTTGGATTAGTCACTCACCTTTCTGGGCCTCAGTTTTATCATCTATAAAATCAAAAGCTTGACTTTGTTGGCCTCTAAATTTCCTTCTAGCTCTAATTCTCTGAGATTAAAATCAAAATATCATAGATCACAGAGCACAAGACCATGGAATGTTAAAAACAGATGGAGGCTTAGCTTAGTCTTACCCAATCCTTTCATTTCAAAGATGATAAAATTAAGGCAACCAAGGAAACTAATTGACTTGCCCATGCTACCACAGTAACAAATCTGAGATTAGGTATTTTCTCACAATTAATTTCTGTGTTCTTTCCATTAAAGTTTTAAAACTTGCTAAAGTGAGGATTGATGACAGACTAATTTATTCCTTGTCCTTATAGAAACTTTAACTCAGATAAGTTCTGGGTTCAGGTAAGACTTTAGGGCATTTGTTGAGGAGCTGCTTTATCGAGACGGATACAGTAAGAGGATTTTGCCTTTAGTAGCTTTTTGTCATGGAGCACCTTAATGTTATACTACTTGTAGAACCTGTTCTGGTTTTACTCTATTTATTCCTTGACAAATATGGAAACATATTTCTTTCTTAAGAGAATTCGTTCTTAAAAGAATGAAGAAAAGATATATTTCATTAACACTGCACTACTAACCCACTTTCTTTTCTAGTCACAGATACCTTTCATGTCTTAATTCTTGCTGCTTCTTATACGAAAGCTCTAGTTAATATGCCATAGTTTAGCTATGCCTGCTACAAATCTGTCCAATGTACTTTGGATCATTTGTAATTTTGATGTTCTCGAGATTATGCTATTCAATGATTAAGAGCCACACAGCAGCTTTGGGAGGATAATTTGTGGTAAGGGGCAAGATTTTATAGAATTATGTACCTCGGGATGATTAAAACTGCTAACTAGTGGTCCACATGTGATATCACCAAATTTCTTACCCAAATCTGAGCCAATTTGGTTCAGGGCCTTTCTTAATCCCTGTCCAAAATGCTAGTGGGAGGTGCAGCAAGGAAAGAACTCAATGGAATGAATCTATAGCTGCACGTAATATCCTGGGCAATATGTCTCTTTTTTCAAAAAAGTGCTTTCGCTTGTCAGACTAATTTAGACTTCCACATTCTGGATTTCACTAAGGAGAATTCTTAATATTTGAGAGCTTGGTACAATTGGTATAATGTCACATGATAACAGAAAGATGTGAGGAAATCAATATGAAATTCTTCTTTCACTTTTACTTTATGCAAGAAAATTTTCTTAACATCAGCAAACACATTAGATAAATGTCTCCTTGCTTTGGGCCTGATTGTACATTAATACTCAAGTGAATTACTGAAAAAAGTTATCTCCATAGCTACATCCATCAAAGTTTTGAATAATTTTAACATTCACATAGATACCTTGTTTGAAGACGATCTTCAAAGTTGAAGTTTGTTTTTCTGAGTCAAATGCTTTTTTTAGAAATCAAAAAACAATAGAGATAACAAGATCATCCAGTCCATTAAACTTAGTCATATGATCATAAAGAAACAGTCTGATAAAGAAGCTAAAGACATACTTAATATATTCACATAGAACATCCTTATAAAAAAGAATTCAGAAGCATCCTGCTCTGATTCTTAATCATGGAATAAAGGTGTCACCAGGTATCAAAGGTTATACCAGCCAAGCACAAACTAGATTCTGCCCGACTGAAAAGGACTTAAGTAGAGGCCTAAATGCACATGATATACCAGCCATGTGGAGACCATACTAAAAGGCACAAAGAGAGAAAGAGATTTACTTTCAGAAAGTGGCCACACATGAGTAATTTTCCCTCAACAGAAATCAATGAAAGGCACAAAAATAAGAACTGTTCTTGTCTTCTATCTCCATAGTGATACCAATGAGGGGGCCCAGAGGGTAGTAAGAGTCAAAAAGTTCCCAGACCATCCATAAGCACTAATTTAACTATGTCCACTTAAAGTATAAGAAGTAACAAAATCAGACTGTTGGAATTAGACTACTGGAAAACTTCAGAGAAGAACACCAATACCAGCATATCTGATATAACT